>JAMPIV010014119.1:0-213094 GCA_024509875.1 Oreohelix idahoensis
AACTGCAGTATCAGCAGTCGTTCTGGTGGATTTACTGATGTAACATTAGAACGCGATGTAAACAGGGTTTACATCATACTGAACAGCTGTGACATTCTGCGCAATTAATTATTATTGGTTTTGTGTATGCTATTTTACTGTGTAGTGTATCGTACCGGACTGATGTTGCTGTGTGAATAAATTATGTGCTGTCAATTGGAAATGAACACTAGTCTGATTCGTTGATCTATGCTTGACAGTACAGGGTGAGTGGACTGTACCCTTCATTACCACTCACTACAGACTTTATACACAGTGACAATGCAGTCCTAACTATTTATCATCTGCTCTCGTGTGGGCGCATGTACTACAATAGTCTAATCACTTGAAGAGAGATATACTTTACCAAATATACATTACAGTACCAAACTACCTGGGATAGCTTTATCAGAATTATTATAACAACCTTACTTTATCAGATTGGTTATGAGATTTAACAGATGCCGCGTGATGCATGACAGAAAGTTTTATGAGATTTAACAGATACCGCGTGATGCATGACAGAAAGTTTATGAGATTTAACAGTTGCCGCGTGATGCATGACAGATTGTTTATGAGATTTAACAGATGCGCGTGATGCATGACAGAAAGTTTATGAGATTTAACAGATGCCGCGTGATGCATGACAGAAAGTTTATGAGATTTAACAGATGCCGCGTGATGCATGACAGAAAGTTAATGAGATTTAACTGATGCGGCGTGATGCATGACAGAAAGTTAATGAGATTTAACTGATGCCGCGTGATGCATGACAGATAGTTTATGAGATTTAACAGATGCCGCGTGATGCATGACAGAAAGTTTATGAGATTTAACAGATGCCGCGTGATGCATGACAGAAAGTTTATGAGATTTAACAGATCCCGCGTGATGCATGACAGAGAGTTTATGAGATTTAACAGATGCCGCGTGATGCATGACAGATAGGTTATGAGATTTAACAGATGCGCGTGATGCATGACAGAAAGGTTTATGAGATTTAACAGATGCCGCGTGATGCATGACAGATAGGTTATGAGATTTAACAGATGCCGCGTGATGCATGACAGATAGTTAATGAGATTTAACAGATGCCGCGTGATGCATGACAAAAAGTTTATAAGATTTAACAGATGCCGCGTGATGCATGACAGATAGGTTATGAGATTTAAAAGAGGCCGCGTGAGGCATGACAGAAAGTTAATGGGATTAACAGATGCCGCGTGATGCATGACAGAAAGTTTATGAGATTTAACAGATGCCGCGTGATGCATGACAGATAGTTGATGAGATTTAACAGATGCCGCGTGATGCATGACAGATAGTTAATGAGATTTAACAGATGCCGCGTGATGCATGACACAAAGTTGATGAGATTAAACAGATGCCGCGTCACGCATTACAAAAAGTTTATAAGATTTAACAGATGCCGCGTGTGATGCATGACAGATAGTTAATGAGATTTAACAGATGGCGCGTGATGCATGACAGATAGTTAATGAGATTTAACAGATGCCGCGTGATGCATGACAGAAAGTTTATGAGATTTAACAGATGCCGCGTGATGCATGACAGATAGTTAATGAGATTTAACAGATGCCACGTGATGCATGACAGATAGTTAATGAGATTTAACTGATGCCGCGTGATGCATGACAGATAGTTAATGAGATTTAACTGATGCCGCGTGATGCATGACAGAAAGTTTATGAGATTTAACAGATGCCGCGTGATGCATGACAGATAGTTAATGAGATTTAACAGATGCCACGTGATGCATGACAGATAGTTAATTTGTGAGATTTAACTGATGCCGCGTGATGCATGACAGATAGTTAATGAGATTTAACTGATGCCGCGTGATGCATGACAGATAGTTTATGAGATTTAACAGATGCCGCGTGATGCATGACAGAAAGCTAATGAGATTTAACAGATGCCACGTGATGCATGACAGATAGTTTATGAGATTTAACAGATGCTGCGTGATGCATGACAGATAGTTTATGAGATTTAACAGATGTCAAAAGAAATTTTTTAAATGAAGGTAGTCCCATAGAAGATACTGCCGTAGGAGTCAAGTGTTAGAGACTTCAATATACAAGGTCCAGCTTGTTCATGAGGTGTTTGAGCAGTTCCCTTCCTTGCTGCATTTTGCCTCCCCTAACTCAAGAGCAGAGTCAGGTACCCATTTACACGTAGGTAGACTGGAGCCTATAGTGCTACCAGACTCTGATTCCCGAACCCGGGAACCGTCACACGAGAGGAAAGCGCTCTAACCTCTCGGCAAAAGGCCCCGCTCCGCCCCCCTCCACCTCTTTTTTAAAAAACAGATGTACGTAGACCATTTCAGGACAAAACCACCAGCACTGGTGAATGAACAGCAAAAGACATTCGTTTCTAGTTCAACGTGATCTACGACCATGGCACCGTGATTAGAAAAAAAAAGTAATATTTTGAAGGATTCAACATTTACTTAGGGATGAAGGTCCCTTGTTATATCAGATTTGTTGAAACAAACAGCTGATCTTGGAACAGCACGCGTTATCGAAGGGGAAGATTGTTAAATTGTGTAAATACTTGACAGTAAGAAACAGATGATGAATGGGGAAGGCGAAGAAAAAGAAGAGAAGGAAGAAGAAGATGTCAAGAAATAGGACGGAGATTAAGATGAGGAAGGAGAAAAATAAGATAACAAGACGAGAAAGGAGAAGAAGCAGCAAAGAAAGGTGAAACGAAGAGGAAAGTGGAGAAGGGGGATGAAGATGATGACTACAACATTGATGATTATGATGATGAAAATGAAAAAGAACATGGAGGAAACAAATGGAAAGGAGAGGAAGGAGAAGAAAAGAGAAAACGATGAGGAACAAAGAAGATGAAGAAGAAGGAGAATAATAAACGAGAAAGGCTAAAAGAAGGAAGAAAAAGTTAACGATTATAACGAAAAGAAAGAAAGTACCAGAACAATGGTTGACCTACCTGTGTACGTTGTTCCATCCTCTGTCAGCAAAGCAGCGCCGACTCTGAACTTGCTGTAGGGACAATAAGCAAACTTTTTGGCCTCTTGACTCTTTTTAATAAGTTCTTTGATGGACAGGGCATTCGACATTTTGTCGTGTTATAACGTATTATAAATGCTGAAACGAATAGATTACAGTTCCATTACGTCACAGATGAACAGAATATCAAATCTAAATTTGAGCAGAGGTGCGTACATTGTATAGAAAAATTATAATTAAAATTCTTTTATATTTGGACATGCGCACTAATATATCGACATGGTTGAACGTGACGCGACTCGCCAAAACTTTATTTAAGAAAAAAAAAATACATTGGCAATAGTGAACATTAACAAGGACGTAATAGTAATTTTAATGGGAGGTAATAATTTAGTGAATGACTAAAATATTTCACGGACAGATATACATTTTATTTATGCAGGTGCACAATTTTACTTTTAGCCAATATATTTTAACCAATTCCTATTACGTTTGAAGGAAACGGGCTGTATTAGCTGCTCGCCACTGATTTCTGTTTTGAGCCCCACAATTTTTTGTTTCTTTCATTCTGGCCATTAGATCCCAGCCTAAGTGGTCCACATGTCTTTTATAAGATCTCCAGGCCTCCTCACTTTTCCTTTTTCCCTGTGGGTTCTTTTTATACATTTCTAGTTAAACTGGTTGCGTGTTTTACCTAATGGTATGTCTTATTCATCTACCTACATTGTCTAATCTCTAGCTGTACTATATACCTTGACAGAAATATAGACACAGATGGAGGGACAGACAATGATATCAAAATATGAATACAAAAGGCAACAGGAGCTTTCACTTCATCGGGAAACATATGGAGATCAAGAGATATGAAGTCCAACACAGAAATCAGGAATCTTCAACTCAAATGTCAAGCCAGTCCTATTGTATGGCTCTGAAACATGGAGAAGAACAAAAACAACAACCAAAAAGCTACAAACTTTCATAAACAGGTGCTTGTGTAGAATAGAAGGATTGAATGGTATGACAAGATATCTAATGTGTGGAACTCATGACAAGATATCTAATGTGGAACTGATGATAAGATATCTAATGTGGAACTGATGATAAGATATCTAATGTGGAAGTGATGACAAGATATCTAATGTGGAACTGATGACAAGATATCTAATGTGGAACTGATGACAAGATATCTAATGTGGAACTGATGACAAGATATCTAATGTGGAACTGATGACAAGATATCTAATGTGGAACTGATGACAAGATATCTAATGTGGAACTGATGACAAGATATCTAATGTGGAACTGATGACAAGATATCTAATGTGGAACTGATGACAAGATATCTAATGTGGAACTAATGACAAGATATCTAATGATAGAACTGATGATAAGATATCTAATGTGGAACTGATGACAAGAACTAGGCAAGCGTCGGTGGAATAAGAGACGAAAAGTAGATGATGGAGGTGAATAGGACACACACTGAGGAAACCTGTTGATAGCTAGACCAGGCAGTCCTGGCTCTAGAACCACCATGGTAGGAGGGAGACCGAAGAACACGCGCAGAAGAGAGAAGAACACACGCAGAAGAGAGAACACACGCAGAAGAGAGAAGAACACACGCAGAAGAGAGAAGAACACACGCAGAAGAAAGAAGAACACACGCAGAAGAAAGAAGAACACACGCAGAAGAGAGAAGAACACACGCAGAAGAGAGAAAGAGAGAAGAACACACGCAGAAGAGAGAAGAACACACGCAGAAGAGAGAAGAACACACGCAGAAGAAAGAAGAACACACACAGAAGAGAGAAGAACACACGCAGAAGAAAGAAGAACACACGCAGAAGAGAGAAGAACACACGCAGAAGAGAGAAAGAGAGAAGAACACACGCAGAAGAGAGAAGAACACACGCAGAAGAGAGAAGAACACACGCAGAAGAAAGAAGAACACACACAGAAGAGAGAAGAACACACGCAGAAGAAAGAAGAACACACGCAGAAGAGAGAAGAACACACGCAGAAGAAGAGAGAAGAACACACGCAGAAGAGAGAAGAACACACGCAGAAGAGAGAAGAACACACGCAGAAGAGAGAAGAACACACGTAGAAGAGAGAAGAACACACGCAGAAGAGAGAAGAACACACGCAGAAGAGAGAAGAACACACGCAGAAGAGAGAAGAACACACGCAGAAGAGAGAAGAACACACGCAGAAGAGAGAAGAACACACGCAGAAGAGAGAAGAACACACGCAGAAGAAAGAAGAACACACGCAGAAGAGAGAAGAACACACGCAGAAGAGAGAAGAACACACGCAGAAGAGAGAAGAACACACGCAGAAGAGAGAAGAACACACGCAGAAGAGAGAAGAACACATGCAGAAGAGAGAAGAACACACGCAGAAGAGAACAGGAGACAGACATGAAGGGGGTAAAGAAGACACTCAACGACCTTGACCTAATGACATGGGAAAAGAGAAACTTGGCAGATGACATGGGACAAGAGAAACTTGGCAGATGACATGGGACAAGAGAAACTTGGCAGATGACATGGGACAAGAGAAACTTGGCAGATGACATGGGACAAAAGAAACTTGGCAGATGACATGGGACAAGAGAAACTTGGCAGAAGTTTGTTCAAGGCTGATACTCCATGGGGAGATAAATGGTGATATATGAATGATATTAATTCACAATAAATACTTGTATTTTTTCATTTAAAATATAGAAACAGCTCTACAGTATGGTATATGTTTATATTATATATACAAATATAATGATAAAAGTATGCGATACAGCCTTATTTTAAATTTGAAAGATCAGATCAAAACAAAATAAAACAAGCAGTGGGAAACATAAACCCTATTGTTTCTTTGTTCTCTCACATAGCGAGCCTGGGTTATTACTACTCGGGGCGTTTTGAAACATAAGAAAAAACACACACATACACCCACACATACACCCACACATATCCAAGAAGTTAGACTTTCATAAATGGATGCTTGCACCGAACACGATTGGTTTTGTTGGTGTTGTTTTGTTGGTGTTGGTTTTGTTGGTGTTGGTTTTAAGGACTATTTTCATTGCACACGGACAACTCCATCAGTGCTCCGATCTCCTCCCCTAGATCACACAATGGGGATCTCAGTACTGTGCACGAACTCTGTAGCACCGGCGAGAATCCAAATGTGTTTATATAGGAATCGCACATTCTATAAATATTTTTGTCGTGGGTAGGTTTCTAATTTTCAAATTTTGCCAGGGCAGCGGCCTTATGGCCTACTCTTTACTATTTCCAACTGCCGTGGGATTTTTAACGTGCGCAACTTTCACACGCAACCTGCTACCGAAAACGATCAAAAAGGTATGACAAAACGACCAATGTGGAACTGGTGGAAACACTATACTAGTAGAACTAGAGGTGAGGACACAGCGCTGACGTTGACAAGGACACCAGAACAACGCAGCCCTTGTCTTGGAATATACACAGGAATAGAGGGTAACCGAAAACAAAACACGGAGAAAGGAAATGTTGGATAAAGAAGATAGTAAGATATCTTGACGAGATGGCATAGGACTTGAATGAGTGTCGTGCATTCGTTGCAGGACTATGCTCCACGGGCAGCTAGAGGGTAATGAATAACAGCTGCCTTTTCCATCCACAGGTGAGCCAGTTAACCTGACTATGTTCTTTGATGAGCCAGTTAACCTGACTATGTTCTTTGATGAGCCAGTTAACCTGACAATGTTCTTTGATGAGCCAGTTAACTTGACTATGTTCTTTGAGCTAGGGAAGACAAAGGCAGCAAAAACGTGAACCGTTAACCCACCTTATGAAGAAGAAACCAAGTATATGTGACGGTTTTGCCTCCCCTGCTTTTGCAGTAGTGGTCCAACAGTGGCCAAAACTCAAGAGTATCTAATATGGGCTTCAAAGGTATCTAC
Source organism: Oreohelix idahoensis (assembly GCA_024509875.1). Lineage (NCBI taxonomy): Eukaryota > Metazoa > Mollusca > Gastropoda > Stylommatophora > Oreohelicidae > Oreohelix > Oreohelix idahoensis. The sequence goes on from JAMPIV010014119.1 coordinate 6,964, forward strand.
CTTCGCACAAGATTACTCTTGGCAGATATGTAAATAGAAGAAACAAAACGCTTCTATCTCCAGGGAGTCTTCACAAGATATTCAGAATAAGCGAGAACAATACTCACCCGTGTGTTACCGGGGCCCGAAAGGGGAGCAAAGAATAGTAACACTGTTCCCTGCCACGCATGTCGTAGAAAGCGAATAAGGAGGGTTGGGCATGGGGCTGGTTACCCCATCCTGTAAAAAATTTAAACCACAAACAACTTCAACAAACATGGACAAGTCAATTAAGGAAAATAAAACACAGCCATCCAAGACAGGGGAATGTCCTCTCGCAGGGAGGCGTATGATGCAACACAGAGAAAGCCGAAAGGAGTCTGTGTTACTGACTAACATTCTTTCTTCTAGGAGAACTTCCAGTTTGGCACCTGGAATGTTCAGACATTAAACGAACAAGGGAAAGTGGCACAAGTAGCAGCAGAAATGAGGGAATATAAAATCGAGGTTCTGGGAATGTGTGAAACAAAGTGGAAGGGGGTAGACAAGAAGAAACTCATCACAAGTGAATTAGTGCTGTCCTCAGGACATGAAGACGAAAGTTCACACCACAGTGAAGGGGAAGCTCTTATCTAAAGAAGCACAGAAAGCACTCATTGAATGGGAAGCTGTTGGACCCAGAATAATAACAGCTACTTTTAAAACAGTTAAAAAGAAAATAAATGTAAATGTCATCCAATGTTATGCGCCAGCTGATGACAGGGAAGAGTCTGTGAAGGAAGCATTTTATGCTGGATTACAGGAAATTATGGATAAAGCTAAAAGAAGAGACATCGCGGTTTTGATGGGTGACATGAATGCAGGGATAGGTACAGTCAGCTCCGGATTTGAAGAGGTCGTGGGAAAGCATGGGCTGGGAGTGGTGAATGAAAATGGGGAACTGTTCTCAGGCTTCTGTGCGTCGGGTCAACTGGCTGTGGGAGGAGGCATGTTCCCACGTGGGAGAATACACAGGGCGACATGGGTGTCGCCAGACCATAGAGCAGAGGACCAGATTGATCATATGTGCATAGACAAGAAGTTTAGATCATCATTGCAGGATGTAAGGGTGTATAGAGGAGCAGATGTGGCATCGGATCACCACCTTCTGATAGCCAAAGTAAAAATGAAACTCGGGAGATATGCAACAATGCAAAATTATAGACAACAATTTAATGTAAGACATCTGGGAAATCAAAAGACAAGAGACAAATTTGCGGTCACGGTATCCGGCGGATTCTGGGTGCTCCAACCGCTGGAAGATGTAGAGAATACATAAGACTATTGGCGGCGTCAAAACTGTGTGGAATGAGACATGTGAAGAAATGCTGGGGAGGGGGGAACGACAGCGGAAAGCATGGATGGCAACAGAGGCCATCAGTGGGATGAGAGACAGGGGAAACAAGAGAGCAGATTTGGACACAAGCAAAACCAGAAGTTCCGGGGCCAAGGCTCGGGAAGTGTGCACAGAGGCAAACAAAGAAGTAAAAAGAGGTATCAAGGGAGACAAGAGGAGGTATATTCTGGAGTTGGCGGGAGAGGCAGAGGATGCTGCAGCCAGGGGATATGTGAGAGAACTGTGTGGCAGCACAGGGGGGCTGACAGGGAGGTACAGGCAAACAAGTTGCCTCATAAAAGACGGGAGTGGAAGACTGCTCAGCAATATACGAAAACAAATGAAGAGGTGGACAGAATATTTTGAGGACCTTCTCAATAGACTAGCTCCACAAAACCCCCCGGACATCCAGCCAGCAGAAGAGGAGCTGCAAATTGGCGGTGAAAGACCAACGAGGGAAGAAATGGAGAAAGCCATGGGGCGTCTAGGGGATGGAAAAGCGTCTGGACCTGATGGCATTCCAGCAGAGGCCATCAAAGCAGATATCGACGCGGCTACAGATGTTGTATAAATTGCTTGGTGAGGTCTGGGAGGGGGAGGAGGTGCCAGCGGAGTGGAAGGGGGGGATATCTGGTTAGGTTGCCTAAGAGGGGAGATTTACGGGAGTGCACAAGTTGTAGAGGAATGGTGTTGCTATCGGTGTCAGGAGGGGTATTAGGCGGGATTGAGAGATTGAAAGAGTCCATGGACAAGAAATTGAGAGATGTCCATGGACAAGAAATTGAGAGATGTCCATGGACAAGAAATTGAGAGATGAACGGGCAGGTTTTCGACAGAACAGATCTTGTGCAGACCAGATGGCCACTTTGAGAATAATGGTTGAGCGAAGTCTGGAATGGAGTTCACCACTGTACATCGAATTTGTGGACTGCGAGGGGGCATTTGACGTTGTGGGCAGGGGGTCACTTTGGAAATTGATGAGGCATTGTGGAGTTCCCCTGGAGATCATTAATTTGATAAAGAGGGCATGTGGGGACATGACATGCGGGGTTCTTCACGGGGGACAGCTTGCGGAGCCGTTTGGGATGGGAACAGGAGTGCGACAGGGATGCCTCTTGTCTCCATTTCTTTTCTTACTAGCAATAGACTGGGTTATGAGATAATCAACAACACACGGCAGGAGTGGAGTCCAGTGGACTCTGACTGAGTAGTTGGATGATCTGGATTTTGCTGATGACTTGTCTCTTCTGTCCCATAACCGTAATCAGATGCAGGGCAAATTAAAAGCACTCGATGAGAGGTCACAGCAGTTGGGTCTGAAAATACACAGGGAAAGGACAAAAATAATGAGAATAAATGCAAGTAATGATAATAGGGTTGAACTTGAAGAAACACCAATACAAGATGTAGAATCGTACACATATCTTGGCAGCAATATAGACAAAGTTGGAGGGACAGACAGTGATATCAAAATAAGAATATAAAAGGCAAGAGGAGCTTTCATTGCATTGGGAAATATATGGAGATCAAGAGAAATCGGATCCAAAACGAAAATAAGAATCTTCAACTCAAATGTGAAGTCAGTCCTATTGTATGGCTCTGAGACATGGAGAACAACAAAGACAACAACCAAAAAGCTATAGACTTTCATAAATGGGTGCTTGCGTAGAATAGAGGGATTAAAATGGTATGACAAGGTTACCAACGTGGAACTGATGACAAGAACCAGACAAGTGCCAGCGGAACAAGAGATGAGAAGAAGACGATGGCGATGGATTGGACACACACTGAGGAGACTTTTGATAGCATTACAAGGCAGTCCTTGTTCTGGAACCCCCAGGGCAAGAGAGGCAGAGGTAGACCAAGAAGCACATGGAGAAGAGAGCTGGAAACAGAGGTGAAAATGATGAGGAGAACGTGGAAAGAACTTGAGACGATGGCACGTGACAGGAGGACTTGGCATGTGTTTGTTGAAGGTCTATGCTCCTTTGGGAGTGGAGGGTTATGAATGAATGAGAACAATACTGCTTTGGCTGAGTATGTTAACTCTGTAATTCTGCCGACGCTTTTGTGAAGGATTTAAGCACTTATTACTCTCAGCTCGTTTAAGTCCCCACCCCTGATTTACTCAGTTGTTAGTTGCTTATCCTTTACAGGACGTGGCAATCAACCCCAGCTTTTATTGGCTGTTTGTGATTTTTCTAGGCAATTTTTACGTTCAGTAGTTTGCCATTGCTTTCTGAACGGTACGGCGCTTATACCATTGTTAAAAATCCACACAAAGCGATCTGCCACCAAACCGCCTGCAGCAGGTTTCGAACCTGGTATATCTGGATTATGAAACTGCGTTCATATCCATTAGGGATTTACTCAGTGGAATTCTATAATTCTAGTATAGCTCTGTTTAAAGTGTGTGTAGTAACTTGACTGAGACAAACATGCAGTAACTTTAAAATGATTAAATCGAAGTTAAATTTGTAACATTACAAATAAAAAAATGTAATAATCACTTTAGGTTTTAACAGTTGGAAAATAATTTGAATAGTTATGGATCAAGAAAAGTTATCATCACAGTCTTTACGGAATGTGAGATGTTACAAGAAGTTCAAGTGGCAGCATATATTTGAACTTAGCTGCCAATGACGGTTCTGCTCCTTCTTATGGGTTAGTTCTTTTCACTCTGCTCGCGCTCGTCTCTGATCAAGGTTGTCGGGGAGTAGCTCGTTTCCCAGAAATGTCAAGGAGAGTCTACCCGTGGGTCCTTCGTCTTAAAGCTTAGGCCACTGTTCCCTTCTTGTTCCAGAGATAGTATTTTCTGCTGATACCACAAATAACTATGGTAAAAGAATAGAACGAAACGCTCTTATGAGTATGGCGTTTTCCACCCCATAGTTGTGGGTTCCTATCTTCCCATTCTACTATCCCAATTACTCAGACTTTACCCTCGTTGAGAATTAAATTTAATCCCTCAGGATAAAACTTCCTTTACATTTAAATAGAATAGCTTTAGCTTTACATGACATTTAAATGAAAAGGTTAATAATACAGATAGAGTCTGCTTACATATACATCTCCACTGATTGAAAAGTGTTCACAATATAAATTGAATATGTTTTCATTTATGTTTACACTGATTGAAAAGTTTGAAACTTCCATTACTTTAAAATGAATATTTTCACATAAACATTTACACTGGTTTAAAGCTTGAAAACTTACATTAATTTTAAAGTGACTATGTTTATAGGCACATTTACACTGCTTTGAAAATGTAAGTATTATACTTAGAATGTACATCATTTATTTCAACTTTCCCTCCCTGCTTTATAGGGAACCTGGAACTACTTTATGCTTTTAGTTCTCTTTACGAAACTATCAATAAAGCAATCACCAGCCCGTGCAGTGGTGGTTCACAAATCATCATTCTATATGCTGAGGCTGCCAGCCTCAAATGACTTTGACATCCACAAGCGAGTTTCACATATTAAACTTCCAATGGTAATATATACATACATGTTAGTTCACATGTTAGTAATAAAATATAAAATGTAAATCACAACTTATGCCAATCCTGACTCACAGACTGTTTGCTCAGATGAATAAAAGAAACTTGAATTGGCCTCTTACACGCGTCTGGGGTGACGTTAATTTAATAAGTTCCCTCTCTGACTTCGTGTGTGGTCCTTCAGTTTCCTCAGTCCCGGTTTCCTTATTTAAAATGTTAGAGATTTCCTGGGCTATATTGTAAGTCCTGATAAATACTCCAATAAAAGTGGTCCGGTATATTAATAAGGAATTATGAATTCTAATTCTTCATTGTAGCAGTCTGGTGTCTTGGCGAGCGATTTCTCAAGCTTGAGAAAATTATCAGATTATATTCCCTGCCTTCCCACGCGTTCGTTTGTTATGAGCTATCAAAAACTCCAATCATATTCAAACAGGCGGGTTATGGGGTAATTTCAAAATATTCCGACATCGGATAATTTTGAACGTTAGGCAGAGGTCAACTCTCCCATATAAGATGTCCGATGCCCTTGTGTACAAACTTACAGACAGATCGTTAAACTCATACAACACCGTGTTCCAAATGTAACCATCATTACTTTATCAGAAAGTACTATTGTCATAACAAGTAGGACAGGAAACGCTTATGTTATAAGTATAAGCCGGTACCGTACACGAGATCTTGTGCTAATCTTAGCCAAGCTGTGCCACTCCCTTGCGACTGCGAGTAATTATCTCAGCAAATCTGGGTAGCGTCAAGCAAATGTGATTATTATCACCTACAGGGAGTTTCAAGCGATTCGACAATACTCAAATATCTGCTACTTACAGAAAAATAACGGAGAAAGAAAGAAAAGTGCGATAATTGAGAACACATAATAAAAATCAGTACCACAAATGTACCGATTCTGCTGGAGTGAAACAAAGATCGATAGGGGCCGCTCCATTCTGTCATAGTATAGTTAAGTCTCTAACACTTTGCTCCCATAAAAAAGAACACAAATTGATTGAAAAATACGACACTATTAGGAACAAGCAAACAAAGTGACGATTACAGACAGCAACTAGGGATCCTTCTCAGGACCAGCCCTGAAAAGGGCTGGTATTGGCGAGCATAAAAAATGGAATCACAAAATGTACCCAAATTATAATCAAAAGATTAAACAGGGTATTAAAGCTTCATAATTTGATGAAAAAATAACAAAGCTTCGTTCCTCTTCGGCACTATACGCCATAGGGCAACCGTTTCCTTTCGCGCGTCGTGTGGCAGAGCTGTTAAAGTGCTTGCTTTTGAGGGCAAAGTTGCCAGTTTCGATACCAGGTACCGTCACATTCCAGTCTACTCAGCTGTAAATGAGTACCTGAATTTACTCTTGAGATAGAAAAGGCAAAGGCACCGAGGAAGGGAACTTGTCAACCCAACTCATAAGTGAAGTATGGCGATTTCCCACTCTTCAAACCCCTACGGCAGAATCTATTGTGAGACTACGTTTACCCATATGTTAGGAGCAATTTGTTGATGGACTGTCAACATAAGTGCTCCGCAACCAGTGGCGATGGATTGGACACACACTGAGGAGACTTGTTGATAGCATTACAAGGCAGTCCTTGTTCTGGAACCCCCAGGGCAAGAGAAGCAGAGGTAGACCAAGAAGAGAGCTGGAAACAGAGGTGAAAATGATCAGGAGAACGTGGAAAGAACTTGAGATGACGGCACGTGACAGGAGGACTTGGCATGTGTTTGTTGAAGGCCTATGCTCCTTTGGGAGTGGAGGGTTATGAATGAATGAACTTGTGTCCCGCGGGTGTCTGCTTGGTGTGCCGCGGGTGTCTGCCTGATGTGCTGTGACTTCAGGCAGAATACAGCATATAATAGTATACACACTTACATGTTATGGTAACATATTACGACAAAATCTTACACGTACAATTTTACAGATAATAAGTTGAGTTATCATCATTCACCAATCCATCACAAGGAAATTAGGCAGCGTTGCCTTTTGATGGCAACGATTTTTAAATGTTAACCCATATCCACCTACTTAAATATTATAGCGTGCCGTGGAATTAAGTAGGGCACTTAAGTGTGCTGTGAAGTAAGAAAGGTTGCGGAGCGCTGGTCAAGAGCACAGCAACAGACAAAAAAATCTTTGGTATAGTTTACAAAACGCGGACAATGATAAGCGTGTTGTACGTTCAGTTCACAGACACCGACTTGTAAGAGCTGTACAGTATTTCCCATAACGCTGTTATCTCGGTCTACAAGGACATATCACGATGCCATTAAAGTCCACAGTAACAAATTTGTTGTTAGTTCTGTTAACTGTAATTTACATTTATAAGAGGGGGCTTCAAATGAAAACCTTAAATTTGCGATAGAAATTCGAAACACCGCACTATTGTCATGTAAGTTGGCAGTATTGTTGCTAAGGACGTCAAGAGTGTCTGCAGGTGGCATCACGGTGCAGACGAACCACATGACGTCACAGTAGGAGTTTAAAGATGGCCGCCCCACTAGTGACATGCACCAAAGAGGAGCATCGTTCTGTTATCCGTTTTTTTTTTTAAACAGCGAAGGGGTGAAACCTATAGAAATTCATCGGCGAATGAAGGTCCATACGGTGATGCATGCCTGTCACTCCACCAAGTGTACGAGTGGAGTAGGAAATTCCGAAACGGCGTGAGTTCTGTGACAGACTGTTCTCGACCGGGTCAGACACACCGAGTAGTGAGTGACCCCAGAGTCAATTGCAGCAGCTGAACGCACCGTGATGGAAAATGGCCGAGTGTACTGTGAATGAAATAGCCGCACTTCTCGACATCAGTCAAGGTTCAGCACACCACATAATCCATGGTGTGCTCCAGTTCCACAAAGTCTCTGCAAGGTGGGTGCCACGGCAGCTTACTCCAGAATTGAAACAATGACGTGTTGATGCCTGTCAAGAACTTTTGCGGCGCTTTGAAGCAGAAGGTGATGGTTTCCTAGCGAGAATTGTTACTGGAGATGAAACCTGGGTTCACTACCACCAGCCGGAACCCAAGAGAGCGAGCAAGGAATGGCGCTATACCTCCTCACCGAAACCGAAGAAGTTCCGCACCCAGCCATCTGCAGGGAAGGTTATGCTGACTCTCTTTTGGGATGAACGAGGCGGTATTTTAGGGTACTATATGCCCAGTGGGAACACTGTTACTAGTGCCACGTATAAATATCTTCTCAGGAATCATTTTGACCCGCAATCAAATCCAAACGACTTAGCCCCAATGATTACCACGTCTTTGGACCACTCAAAGAGGCGCTGGGGGAACTTGTATAGAACGCAATGGTGACTACGTCGAAAAATTAAACAGTTGTGTGTCACTTTTTCTTAATAAATGTAGAAAAAAAATATTTCAGGTTTTCGTTTGAAGCCCCCTCGCAGTTAGCTAATAAGATTTATTTAAAAAAAAAAAAACCTTGTGGGGTTATAACCATATCAGTTTACAGTCTCTTGTGTATTTCGTAAAACAATGTAGTACTATGGTAAGTCAGCATAAGAGAGAGAGAGAGAGAGAGAGAGAGAGAGAGAGAGAGAGAGAGAGAGAGAGAGAGAGAGAAGGTCGTAGGCAGTATCTTTTACGTCTTTATCTGAAGAGATTCGAACCCGATCAACCCACTTGACAACAACGTCTTGTTGCAAGAAAGAAACGTGATATATTATTGGGTTAACTGATTATTTAGTGAAGAGGTTCCAATCCTTTTTTTAATGTTTACATATTTTACTGTCCTGTATAGTTCCCATGGTTCTCTGACGAGACAAAGAATAGGAATACTACCACCTCAGACAAGTCGTAGGCGGCTACAAATATGAGGATGTGCAGGGGAATGGCCACATTACCACGCGATGCAATTTATGTTTGCATGGCGAGTCGGAAATCACATGTGAAAATGTTTGTCACGCAAACATGTATAGGTGTGTGCGAGTTTTGTGTTGCTATGTGATGACGTGTATTGTTGACACTAGAGATATGAGATCATTAGTGTTCTGTGTGTGACCTCACCATGTAAAACAAATTACAGAAACCACTGCAGAGAGGGTTTGTGCTGGGTGTAGAATTCGTCAAAGGGGCCATCTAGAATAGTGGCTACATGGTGTTAACATGGGGGCCCTAGTTTGTTATGTAAACGGAATTAATAGCCTACTTAATTTTTAATTTACAAGATTGTTATTGCATTTGAAGAAATATCGTATATTCTTTTTTCACAGCTAGTTTGTGTATTTCTGTATCGCTATATGTATGCTTAATGATTTGTCGTTGTAATGAAATGTATTATTTGTATTTACAATTTTTTATTATGTCTTTATGTACGTTGTTTTTATAAGAAGAGGTCCGTAGCCCTCACCAGTCAGTCAAAGGGGTATATGGTATAAAAAAGTTTAAGAACCCCTGATCTAAAGTGTAAAGGAAGTCTGACTGAATGGAAGCACGTCAGTGATGGCTGGATTTGCAGAAGACTTAGGTAGTAAGCTGGTATTTTCTTGTTCTTTTTATCTGACGTAAGGCTTACTCGAAATACGCTTAGGGTTATGGATAAGGTTAGCGTAGAGGGTATGTTTTTAATATGTGCGAGCGGCACGGCGACGTATCGTATCGATCGACAGATGGTCGATATGTTTACGTCTGTCTAGTGTTCTTCGTTCTATCCGATACAGCTGAATGCATTTTCTCCGGATGGATTTAAAGGCTAATTAAATAAGTATTGATGTCCTGAATTTAATTAGGTTGACATAAAGAACAGTGGGACATGTGTTCAATGCGGCCTTAAATAAGAATTCAGAGACGTAGTACTTAAGGGTATGGGTTAGGTTTAGGAATCCTAACCCAAACGACGCGAGTGACTTATTTGAATGACATGAAATACACTTCCCGCTACCATCATTTCAACCTTTAATTAATTACATGTTGGTGTTTGTTCCATTGATAAACTACCGTACTAGCCATACGATACGTAAAACACAACTGTAACGACAGCGTTCACTCACATGTGTTTCGGTTAGCAGACGAAACCTACCTTCAGTGTCAGCTTGATAGCCTAGAGTGCCCAATCTGCAACACGAATCTCCACGCCTGAGACCGGAGGTCAGATGTCACAATAACTAAAGACTTAGACAAGCATAGAGGAAAACACATCTCGCACTGCTAGCTGAGCAAGTACGTAACCTAATTAGCCTACACGATGATCTGGTACGAGGAAGTATTTTAGGCCAGAAAGCGGTTACTTGAGCACAATAAATGTTTCGGTGTTTAGTACGCGATCTAAAAATAGTTTCTTAGAAACGAAACAAACTTGTTCTTGTTTTCTTGGTAGCCAGGAATGTTTGTGATGGTGCCATTTTAATACTGAAATAAAAGAAGTTAAGAGATAACAAAAGTAAGAAACTAACCAGAGAAATGTCGGGAACGTATTACTAGACATAAAACTTTATTCATAACCGTAATGATATAAAGCACTGAAGTCAAAGGGCTAAAAGGTCAACAGCCATAGTGGGACGAATTTCCTAAGAAAGAGGTGGGAGTCTGTCACATTGTTCGCTCCTGCAGTGGCGTAACTTTTGTGGTGGTGGGGTGGATAAATTCTCCAGGGGCTGCACTGGACTTGTGTGCAACAAAAGTGTTATTACAAAGAAAAGAAAGTTTATGGTAGATAATTTTTCGAAAGAGAGTAGAGGAAGCGTCTCAAGTCACTTGCCCCGAGCGTCTAATTATGTTGTTACGTTCTCGACTCCGAGACACTGTTCGTGGCAGATATCCACTGACGCCAGACTTGATGTCGAGATGACACAGATAATTAGTAAACTCGTGAACACAGTTTAGTCAACTATTGGTTGATTATCACAGTTGGTTTGGATTGCTCGAAGAAAAGTTCGTATGAAAAGAAAAAAAAAAACCATGTTCTATGATCATATATACAACCAGCGCGCAACAGGAACAATTAGCATTCGTACTCTTCGACATTTGCTGAGGGAGACTGAGCACCTATGGGTTTGCCCAGAGTGCAATAACGTCGATTCCGATTAACAGTAACAATAACAATTGTACCAATCGACCTAGCTGCTTTTGTAAATTTTTATTTCAGTTATGTGATTAATTGAGAATCTAATCGTTGTGAAGTTTTAATGTTGGTTATTAAATTATTAAAATCTGTAATTTATTTATTGAACTATTCTGCTACCTATTTTAAAATTTCTTACTTCTGGCAACTCTATGCTACTCTACCCAAAAAAAAAATTATCCACTATCCATCTTACTTTACATACACAATGGTAAGAAAACAGCACACAAAGAAATTGTAAAGCAGTCTAAAAGAACAAAATACATTTAACAAATAATACTAATAAAAACCTTAACTTACTTGCAGCTGTTCGCACTATGTGTTAAAATTTACAGTAACCAATTGAGGAGAAATAAAATATTTGTCAGTGACAATAAATATGTTCTTGAATTAGGACAAGAAGTTTACGATTGCAGGTATTTCAGTATATATAATATACGTACAAAGGCAGAATGAATTCATGGCGCATTGGAAAACACAGCTGTAAACGGAATTACCAATGTTTGCATGTCAATGTGCCGACGTGGTTAAATTAGCATGTGGATTGTTGTTTCCGCCACTGTAGTTGTTGTGGATACCAGAGTCATGGCAACATTGATAACAGATATGAAAGGGTATACTACAAGAGGTATTAGTTTGGCTGTAGATTTGAAGGCATGGGAAGGTAACCCCATCATGTAAAACACATTGCTACAGAAACGACTGGTGCGAGAGTTTGTGCTGGGTGTAGGGTTTGTCATAGGAGCCATCTAGAATGGTGGCCCCCATGCTCCGTAAGGAGTGAAAAATGAGATGATGATGATGATGATGATGATAGATGTCAAGTATCATTATGTCCCTGTTAGCTCCATAAGGAACATTAAGCTAACACTTCAGGTGGTCATCTTGCAGGTGGTCATCTTGCAGGTGGTCATCTTGCAGGAAGCCTGCGCCAAAGTTTCCATGTGTTCGTGCATCAGTCTGTAGCAGTCTGTTTTATATCACGAGGTTACCTGGCTCCATTAAAAACCGTATATTAGACTTCTCTTTACGTCACGCCCGAGGGAACAGTAGTCTTTTTCCCCTCTCCTCAGAAACCCCCTGGAACTATATGGGGGGGAGAGAATGTCCAGTATACAAAGCAACCAAAAAAAAAAAAAAAAAAAACCAGTACTAATGAACGAACTTTATTTTAAAATGTTTGAGAATTGTGCAGGCAGACCCGTCAAACGGTGTGGGAGGATAATAGGAACAAGGAACAGGAATAATTCGAAGAAAATGAATTCTATTTTAATCGGACCTGCCAACTACAGAATAATTGATAGTCATCTTTTATTTGTAAACTGTCATTTATTCACTCCAGTCCAACTATGAGAGGAACGTCAGAATAAAGACTACTGGCTCCCGTTTGATTACAGTGAATAAGCTGTCACATTAATTTTATAACTCTGCGTGAGATCCAGTCTGTTTAACATATCATTTCTGAGCGGGCAGCTATTTTTAGTAACGTCAGTTTATTGGTCATTTTAGATTTGCCTTTTTTTTGTTTCTGGTTATAACAAATAAAATTTAAACAACAATAAAACGTATTTGTCAAATATTGCTTATTGTTTCGACATTTGTTTCAGGTATATCCAATACTTGTTTCAAGTGAGGGTGTTCAAGTTCAACAATAAGAGACTTTTAAATCACTATGTACATTATAGCCACCTATTTTAGAGTTCTTCGGCATCTGTGATGTATATATCGCATCAGGGGTGCCTTTGCGACGTCTATTACCTAAATGGTTTGGTCAAGTTTCCAGATGCACTGTTAATAAATAAATATTACATACATAAAGGTATGTTTCAGGCACTCGTGAGAAATAAAGAAGTAGAAACTAGACAACATAAAAACAGCAGAAGTGAGTGGCTTACTGGAGACTCGAATCAGGACCTTCCGAACGGCACCACCGCCTAGCTACTGAAGCGAATCACACTATCCTCCCTGCCAGCTAATCTCTACAGAAATAATGCTTCGATGACACGGGTCAGAAGCGTGATTTGCAACACATAACACCGGATATGTACCTAGGGCGATCCAGCCTAATTAACGACGCAATCACTTCTGTTGTCCCTTTATTATACAGTATAGGCCAGATTCTGCCATCAATGGTACCTATACCTTGTAGCGGTATGGCAGCTTGTGTACCCTGACAATCCCCAGAGCTATGCCAGTGGGAGTTTTACTCCTGGTAGGTTCAACCATGCTGGACTGGTCTGCGTGGGTAGGGGTCAGACAAAAGCTGGTACCCTGGTCCTCCAGGTTGGAGGTTTTAGCACAGGGCCGACACCCCTGTCTATGTAAAAAATCGCACATGTTACGGAAACAGCAATAAATGAAAAAACTTTGATGCGGTACGGACATCCGGAGTCTCAGGCTCGTATGACTGACAGTGGTGAAAGCCGAAAGGAAGCCACTGGCATGAAAACGGATGCCCAGACCGCAAAACACGAAACCAGAATTGGTTTTTGGAATGTCAGAACTATGAATGAGGCAGGAAAGCTGAGACAGATCACAGCAGAGATGAGGAATTACAAACTACATATCCTGGGAATAAGCGAGAGCAGATGGACAGGGATGGGGAGAATAAAAACAGCTACAGGGGAAACAGTACTTTATTCTGGTAGAGAGGATGGTCAGCACAACGAAGGTGTAGCCATTATCCTTAAGAAAGGAATGGAAAGGTCTCTACTGGAATGGAAACCCATTAACAACAGACTAATAAGAGCAAGACTGAGAGGGAGATTCACCAACACCACAATTATACAATGCTATGCACCAACAAACGACAGCGATGAAGAGATCAAGGACGAGTTCTATCAACAGGTACAAAAGGAAATGGAAACTGTACCCAGGTACGATCTTATTGTAGTAATGGGAGACCTAAATGCGAAAGTTGGAACATACAATAATTATAACGAAAGAGTAATGGGGAAATGCGGCAGTGGAACAGTAAATGAGAATGGGGACAAATTAATAAGCTTCTGCAGTATTAACAACCTGGTCATTGGAGGAACACTTTTTCAACACAAAGAAGTGCACAAGTTAACATGGGAATCACCAAACGGACGAGACAAAAACCAGATAGATCACATAATGATCAATGGCAGATGGAGACATGCACTACAAGACGTGAAAGTAAGAAGAGGCGCAGATGTGGGAAGTGATCATCACCTAGTAGTAGCAAGACTGAAGGTGAAACTCAGAGCTGCTGGACCAGTTGCAGTCAAACAGAAAAGATATAACATCACGAAACTTAAGGACCCCCTCACCAGAAAAGCGTTCGTGGTCGACGTAAAGAGACAATATCTGATTACCAAAAGCCAGGAAAGAACAGAGACCGACGATGTCGACCAGAAATTCAACACCATCTCAACAATATACAAAGAAAGCAGCAAGTCATGCTTGGGATTCCAGGAAAGAAAGAGCCAAGACTGGATAACACCAGAAACGCTAAACACCATAGCGAAGAGAAAGGAAATGAAAAGAAAGAAAACAGAAGCTAAGTCTCCCAGGTTAAAGGCAATATATAGTGAACAGTACAGTCAGCTGGACAAGGAAGTAAAACGTCAAACCCGTGCTAACAAAAGGACATTTCTGGATGACCTTGCAAGACAGGCAGAAGAGGCAGCACTGAGAAATGAACAAAGCACAGTTTATAAAATAACTAAAGCTATCAGTGGAAAACGAGGTGCAAACAACATAACGTTAGTAAGAGACAAGCAAGGAAATCTCATCACCACAGCACAGGGGCAGGAAACAAGATGGGCAGAGCACTTCAGAGAAACACTGAATAAGGAACCACCAGAGACTCAGCTGAATGTTCCTGAGGCTGAAGTGACTTAGACGTAAATACAGACATTCCACGAAAAGAAGAAATCATCACAGCTATCAAAGGGCTAAAAAATGGAAAAGCGCCTGGTCACGACAATCTAAATGCTGAGCTATTCAAGACAGACCCTGAACTAGCAGCAGAACTATTAGAACCACTATTTGCACAAGTCTGGGAAACTGAGACAACACCAACAGAGTGGAGTAAAGGAATAATTGTCAAATTGCCCAAGAGGGGCGACCTTGCAGACTGCAACAACTGGAGAGGAATTACCCTCCTCTCAGTTCCCAGCAAAATACTAGGCAGGATAATCATCCAGAGAATTTCAAAAGCAGTTGACCATAAACTGAGGAAAGAACAAGCGGGCTTCAGAAAGAACAGAAGATGTGCAGATCATATATTTGCCCTCAGGAACATTATAGAGCAGTGCTCAGAATGGCAGAGACAGCTGTACATTAACTTTGTTGATTTTGAAAAGGCTTTCGACAGCATACACAGGGACAGCCTATGGAAAATTCTGAGGGCTTATGGAATTCCCAGCCGCATTGTTTCCACCATAAAAGGCCTCTATTCTAACTTTACGTGCAGTGTTGGATCGAGTAATGTAACTTTTGAAGTGAAAACAGGAGTATGACAGGGATGCCTCTTATCAACAACATTATTTTTGACAGTCATAGATTGGGTGATGCGCCAGACAACAGAGGGCAGTCCAAGAGGAATTAGATGGACAACGTTTTCTACACTGGAAGATTTGGAATATGCAGATGACATTGCACTACTCGCGCATTCACATCAACACATTCAAGACAAAACCGATAGACTGAATAAGTATGGCCAGCAGGTTGGCTTGAACATCAATTTGAAGAAGACAGAGGTCATGACACTAAATGTGGGCAATCCTGAGCCAATAACAGTAAGGAACCAGAAGTTAGAACAGACAGACACATTTACTTACCTAGGAAGCATAGTAACACCTGACGGCGGAACAAGCAAGGACATTAACAACAGAATGAATAAAGCGAGAACAGCCTTTGCTGTTCTCAACAACATTTGGAAGTCTTCCCAGTACAGCACAAACACCAAATTAAGACTGTATGAGAGCTGTGTACTTTCTGTGCTTCTCTATGGTGCGGAATGTTGGAGAGTAACAGAGAAGGAAATGTCGAAACTGTCCTCCTTCCACACAATCTGCCTAAGGAAAATTCTCCGAATCTTTTGGCCAAACACCATCAGCAACCAAGAACTACTTATTCGGAGTAACCAGGAGGACATGCACACCATCATAGCTGGCAGACGCTGGAGTTGGGTTGGCCACGTCCTCAGAAGGGACCCTGATACCATCACAAGAACAGCTATGCTATGGACCCCCGAGGGAAAGCGAAAGAGAGGCCGATCAAAAACAACTTGGCGGAGAACTGTGGAAGCTGAGATGCAAAGAATGAACCACAGTTGGGGCACTGTACGAAGGATGGCCGCCGACCGAGCAAAGTGGAATCAATTTGTTGCTGCTCTACAAGACGCCACCAGGCGTGATGGCCGCTGACTGCTTTGACGGTTGATGGTTATGGACCAAAGAAGAAGAAGATAGGCCAGATTACTGTGACGTACGTCTAGTTTGACTAGTGAATTTTCCCTGATATGATGGATGATTTAAAGGGACCTTTAGCTTTTCATAACATTAGAACCCCTGAACATTTGTTGTAACTTTTCGTTTGCCAGAACGCATTCCACCGGGACTCATGTAGGATACAGCGACGAGATCAAAGAGACAGACCGAGGGATTTTAGGGGAGACTATCGGCGTTATCAAAGACAGTAGTTTTCCCTGATACGAGACGCAGTTGCTTGCCGCTAATTTCGCGTCTCGGTGTCAATCGAGGAACCGAGCGAACGGGGGAAAGCGAAACGGGCAGCAGCGAGCGGATACGAAGACCAGGGGGCGGCTTCTTCTCTTGATTTGGCGGTCAGATCCCCAAAAGTTCGTGAGATCAAATAAGTTGTCAAGTTTATCATGTCCCACTCAACTTACATTTCATTTTAGCTAAATAGACCATGTAGAACTAGACACGTTATCACTCGCTGGCCAGATCTTTACAGAAGCACTAGCTTTATTGAAATCTTGTTATAGATTTTCCCCTGGATTTTATATATATTTGCAGTGATTTCTATTTCTGTGCAAAGCGGTAATATATTGTGTAAAGTGATCAGTGGTCTAGTTCAGTCATTCTATTTAAAGGGATTCTGTGTTAATTTAAATCTATTTAATTAAACCATCTCAAGAGTTCCAGTTTTAAATATAATGATCTATCTATTATATTATTTCAAAAGATAATAGATGCTTAAATTAACTTTTAAAGTCGCGAAGGAATTTATAATTAATAAATTCAGTTAAGTCCTAGTTTTATAGATGTGTGTTTTTAACCACTAGAACGCGCGCAGTGTTTATTAAATACATAATTAAATACGCGAGCATATATATAATAGGCTTAACGGGAAATTCATCGCGCTTTAGAAGGTTATTTGTTTTCGGTATATTACATGTCTTTTTTTCTTTCATACAGAGTGATCGTAACCTGTGCGATCCCAGCATTAAGAAAGCAATAAAGAAATCAATCTAAGCAAGGCAAAGCATAAACAGTGTGTAGAGTTCCCCTGACGCAGAACTTGTTGAGACTGTGTAAATTTTTAATCTTTGAGGCGATTCTATGTTTGGAATTCCGCTATCTAACTTATAGCAAAGAAAGCACACCCAAAGACAAATTTAACGCACCATCAAACAACTTAAGTCGTAACGGGAAGAAGAACACTGGCCCGAGCTTTGTTAGTTTACTGACACAGAGAGATAATTCATAATTTCCTGAACAGTGATGTGACTAGTTTTCTCACTGGACTTAAACCATACCTCACGGATAAAGTGTACCAGCACGCGTAAGAATTTTATTATCAGCGGCATAGTCAAATAGACCACACCATCCTCACCCCGGTATCAGAGACCGTGCCCTCCCATAGAAACTGTTATTAAGAAAAGAGACACAACTACAGATTCATTTTCCAGCGATTACGGGACCCTTTTATGTGCTGACCGCCTACCCGATAATCTGGGGCTAGAACTTGAACAAACACTCATACATTTAGTTGAGGTGTAACTGCTGTTGTGTTATTCTATGGAGTGCAAGATTTTTTCACAATCGGTAAGTGAGAGCAAGATGAGTGAAGGCCTTTGCTAGCGCGTGTATGAATGACAGGAAATTAATTCTTTTGTGTGACCATTTTGTTAACTTGCTTACCTGGTAATATATATATATCTTTTCTGTATACCCTACATTGTTCCTTTAAGTGGGATAGTTGATAATTTGTTAACTCTGTTTAAAACCACCTCCTTTCCATTTGCTTAGTAAAGGGAAGAACAGCTGGGAAGAACAGGTTTTTTTTTTCTATCACTTATACCTAACTTGGTAACACCTCTTTCAGAGTAATTAACTTTACTGTTAGGTTAACGTACCCGTGTTCCTGATATTATCTATCTCTGGACTGGGTTTGTCTTTGTCTAATGAGCGGGAAGGGCTTAGTCGATACCAATCTTCTTCACCCCTCCCAAACTTGTTATTTGCATTTGTGTACTTATGATAATTTATGTAATATCTGATATTTTTAGTGATTGATGTTTAAAGTGAATAAAATCACATAAACTCATTTAGTTCTGTGTGTTGGATATACCCAAAGCCCAACATTTCCCCTATTCGTTTAATATAGTTTGTATCAACGTCGTGTGTGTGTTTGAAAACACCGAATCGGTGTGCGCGCAGATGCGAGTCTGGAAAACTGGCAAATAATTGTTTGACCAGGAGAGTGAAAGAGAAGATTGAGAGACACGATTTGTCGTAAATAAGTCTGTCTTTACTCTCCTCCAGCACGCTGTGAAGTAACTATTAAATCTCTACATTTTCTATCACTGAGCTTTCCATCATCATTTTCCACTCTAAACCGGACCACTATTTCTACGACTCTTTTCTCTCAAAATAAATTTACGACAATATTTGGCCGGCTCGTCTGGGATAATTTTGAGATACATTTGATGCACACATATTTGTGGGCTGGTTCTGGGATCTTGAGCTACATTTGAGGCAATCGCATAGCCGGGTTAAAGATATTTTGAGTCTGATTTAGTTTGGGTCTAACTAGGTAGAGTGTGAATGATTTGTCTTTGTGAATTAGGGAAATAAATAAATAATTACACCCCTAGACAAACGTTCTTTAAGTATTTGGGTTGTCCACACAGCATATTTACAGGTTGTTTTCTCTCCACAGCAGTAGAAAGTACAGATAAACAAATATATTTGCTATTTTATTATCCTCTGGCGGAGATAATTATATTTCTTTCTTTATAAAAGTTGCTGGGATTGCGTGATTGTTTTACAGTCACTAAGGTTTTTGAAGTCAAAAAGAGTTGAGCTTAGCTAAAGACGGATTGTTCTGATTTTTAAAAATTAAGTTAACAACGTCTCATCTCAATAATTGACTTTAGGGACGGAGTTTGTTGTCAGAGATTTAAAATTTAGGGGAAATTTTTTTTTCCTTTTAAATTGTTTTAATATAAATTTTTCTCTACTGTTAGTAAAAGTAGATTCTTTTCCAGTGTAACTTACCATTTAGTGGCATAGTCGCTTGCGTTTAGAGCCTTAATTGCCAGATAATAGCAGCGATAAGTTTGCACAGTACAGGTAGGAGGTAACACAGGTAAATTTGTACTTGTGTTTTTTTCTCGTAGCGGTTCAGAGTTCCTCCCTTTCGCGTTTCTTCTTACTAGTTCTCTAAGCATACTTCATCTTATTCTTTAACAATGGCAGAGAGGATAAAGATGAGGTCCATCTTGAGGCTGGAAGCGAAAGAGGCAGGATTAGATGCAGAAGCTGCAAACGCGTTTATTAACCAGGAATTGGAAATATATGACGCGGAGCAACAGAGAGCCGAAGCTGAGAGGAAGGCGAAGCAACAGAGAGCAGAAGCTGAGAGGAAGGAAGAGAAAGAAAGAACAGAGAGGAGAGAAGCCCAGGAGAGGGCAGATAAGAAAGAAGCGGAAGAACGTCTTTTGGAACAGAAGAAAATTGAAGCAGAGATGGAAACTCGCAGAGAGAGAGAGAGAGACAAGGAAAGACAGCATCAACTGGCGCTTAAGGCTCTAGAGAGTCGGGGCGCCTCTACTTCGACTAACGGAGAGCCGTCTTCGCCCCAGTCTCAATCAATGGACCTCTCCAGTACTCAATCTGCCCAATTAACTGCTATGTCGTTTTCTTTAGAATCTTTTCCTAGCCCTAACGAAAAAATTGACAGCTACCTAGAAAAATTCGAGAGACTCGCGAATCTTTATGGGTTAGAGAGTACCCGCTGGGCGCTCAAACTTTCAACGTCACTGAAAGGCAATGCTTATGACGTGTACACAAAGCTGGGACCGAATCAACATGATTACGACATGTTGAAAAAGGCCTTACTACAGCAGTTTGAGATGACTGCCCGAAAGTTTCTGCAGTTGTTCAGAAACAGCCGAAAAGAGAGCACGGAAACATTTCCCCAGTTCTCTTCACGTCTCACGGGTTATCTGACAAAGTGCATTGAATTATCTGACCTACCTCTTTCATATGAGGGACTCCTCGAACTTGTTCTTGTGGAGCAGATAAAATCCACTTTGTCGAATGAAACACGTAGATTTTTGGCTGAACAGGGGGCAGTCAGGCTTGAAGACATACTCAATAAAGCCGAACGCTATAGCAATGCAATGGCCGAACTTCCCAGCACTAAACGTAAACCCACCGATGAGCCATCTCGAAAACAGAATCTAGAGCAGGCATCCTATTCTTCCACTTCCTCTCAACATTATAACCAACGAGATAACAATACCCAGAAACCTCCCCAGGAAAAATCGAAATTCTACAAAACCCGATACCCCCCCAACAACAATTCTGATCAACCCAACAAGCCTACGTGGCAGCGCGGCCACCAAGGTCAAGGAAAAGGGAAGACCCCTACACCAGGAACGTCTGATCAGGGCAAACAAACCGGTGCAAACCGCATTGGATGTTTGCATACAGCCTCGAAAGGTAGAGTCAATGTCAGTGATTCTCAACCTGAGGGGGACCGACCCTCAACTCGAGGAACTGTAATTTTGAACGGTACCTCTACTACTTGTCTTTTTGACACTGGATTAAGTTTTGATTGTATTGTCGCTAGGCACCTAGTCAAACCCGGTCAGGAGACAGAGGAAACCGTCAAACTTAGTGGAGTTTTCAGGAGTGATGCACCCAGGACGCTTCCTATCGCACTGGTAGAAATACACTCTGACTTTGTCAGAGGAGTTATTAAAGCGGCCATAATGGATGATCCGATCTACCCAGTTATCCTGGGATGTAGATATGTGTTCATTGGGAGACCTAAGGAGCCGATTGTGGCAGCGGTAACCACAAGAGGGCAAGCCAAGAAGGAGAGGGAGCCTGCGCCAAACTTGTTGCCGAATGAACTGAAGGAGGCGCAACAAAAGGACCCTACTCTGGCGCCCTGCTTTAAAAAACTGCCCATGGCTAAGGACCCCAGACACAACGGAGACATCTTTTCTAAGGATGGTGTATTGTATCGTAGAACGGGCAACCCGGACACGGGGAATAACCAGCTCCTAGTACCGACGCAGTACAGAAACCAGATCTTAGAAATGGGGCACTCTCTTCCCTTTAGCGGACATATGGGACAAAACGCCACTATTCAGCGAATAAAAAACCACTATTGGTGGCCAGGAATGAACTCTGACATTGTCAGGTATGTGAAATCCTGCGCCCAGTGCCAACGGGTAGCACCCAAGCACTTGACACCCCCAGTACCTATGGGGCAAATGCCAATAGTAGGGACTCCATTTGAACGGGTTGCTGTCGACATTATTGGTCCTCTGGAAAAGACCAAAAGAAGGAACAGGTTCATCCTGACCTTAGTTGACACTTGCACTATGTGGGCCGAAGCCGTACCGCTACCATGCACTAATTCCAAGCATGTCGCAGAAGCCCTTGTGCAAATTTTTACACGGTTGGGATTCCCTCAACAAGTTTTGACGGACAATGGATCCCAATTCCGTAGCCTGTTAATGGAGGAGATCTTTAAGATCTTGAGGGCCAAACATATCCACACAAGTCCCTACCATCCGGCCGGAAATGGGCTCGTGGAACGTTTTAACGGTACCCTCACCATGATGTTACGTAAGCTGGGTCAGGAGAAACCGGAAGACTGGGACCAATATATATCGGCTGCCTTATTCGCCTACCGAGAGGTACCCCAAGCGTCTACGGGTTTTGCGCCAGCTACACTTTTATTTGGCAGACCTATTAAGGGGCCACTAGAAGCCTTACTTCGGTCCCTGACAGACCAGAAGGCTGACGAGACAGTCGTCTCTGCAAGCAAGTATGTATCTGAGCTTAAGGAAAGGCTAAAGCTAGGATGGGATCTAGCTACTACCAACCTTAAGAAAGCCCGCGCTAAAATTACTAAAAGATACAACAAAGCTGCAAAAGAGAGAGAACTACAACCAGGGGAGAAAGTCCTATTGCTACTTCCAACCGGAAGCAATAAACTTCGCATCGGATGGCAAGGACCGTTTACCGTCCTTAAAAAGATCTCACGTACCAACTACAAGATCTCCATCAAAGGAAAGGAGAAGGTCTTCCACATAAATCTGCTAAAGAAATATTTGGAAAGACCGGTGCCATCCTCCGAGCATCTCCTGGCTGTCGCCATAGCAACGGAAGACGAGGAAGATGATGATGGTTGCATGGAGTATCCACTGCAACCCACAGAATCCTTTAAAGATGTCAAGTTCGGCGACAATCTCTCACCAGAACAACAAACAGAAACCAGGGCTCTACTAAAACAGTACAGTGCAGTCTTAACGGATGTACCTGGTCGAACAAATCTCATTGAATTTGATATGAAATTAACAAACGAGACCCCTGTTCAAACCAGAGTTTACCCCATCCCGTACGCTAAAGCTGATGCACTTCGCGGAGAAATAGACAAGCTGCGTCAGGCAGGAATTATCAGTGAGTCTACATCTCCTTACAGCTCGAGTGTAGTGCTGTTGCAGAAGCCCAATAAGGAAGTTCGGCTGTGCATTGATTACAGGTTGCTAAACGCTGTAACGGAATTCCAGCCCGAACCTCTCCAAACTGTTTCTGAGTTGTTCACCAAGCTCAGCAAAGCAAAGATCTTCTCCAAGATTGACCTCAGCAAAGGTTATTATCAAATACCAGTCAAGGAGGAAATTAAACCTTTGTTAGCTTTCAGCACTAGTGAAGGACATTACACATTTAACGTGATGCCGTTCGGTTTGCATAACGCACCAGGAGTGTTCACCAGGATGATGAGGAAGCTTCTAGAACCTTTGCAAAGTCCCCATATCCATAATTTCATGGATGACATCTTAATTGCATCGGAAACCTATGAAGAACATATTGCTACGGTTGCTATGCTCCTCAGGAGACTACAGGAAACGGGTCTCACAGCCAGACCTAGCAAATGTCTCATCGGGTTTGAACAGTTAGACTTCCTGGGGCACACTATTTCTCACGGATGCAGTTGGCCTATTAAGAAGAACGTGGAGAAAATAGTGGCAGCAAAAAGACCCCGAACGAAGAAAGACGTACGTTCCTTCATATCGCTATGTGCATACTATCAGAAGTACATCCAGAACTTCAACGGACTGACGGCACCTCTGACTGACCTCACAAAGAAAGGTTGTCCTGATAAGGTCATATGGGATCAAAAGTGCGAACACGCGTATAGCACTTTGAAAGGACAGTTGTCTGCATACCCCATTTTGAGGTTGCCTGACCTCAAGAAACCTTTTGTACTGAGAGTCGACGCGTCAGGTCAGGGCATCGGGTCAACACTGCTTCAAGCCGATGACAGTGACCTGAACATGCTATTTCCAGTTGCCTATGGCAGTCGGAAATTAAATAAAGCGGAACGGAACTACAGCGTAGTTGAAAGGGAATGTCTTGCTCTGATTGACGGTATCAGACGCCATCATGAGTTTCTTTATGGTACATCTTTCACGGTGCAAACAGACCACGCTCCGTTAGCATTTCTTGGTGCCAATAAAGAATTTAACGCTAGGATCATGCGTTGGGCCCTTCTTTTAAGCGTTTATTCTTTCAAAGTGGAATATATTCCGGGAAGACAGAATGTCGGGGCTGATTTTCTGAGTAGAAACTGGTCTACAGAGGAAGAAGAGCAAACTGAAGATACCACTCATCCTAAAATCACCAATCAGGTCACCTCCATTGTCAAAAATGAAAACATGAAAAATGGTTTCATGTCTAAAAGTGGGGACGATTGTGACGTACGTCTAGTTTGACAAGTGAATTTTCCCTGATATGATGGATGATTTAAAGGGACCTTTAGCTTTTCATAACATTAGAACCCCTGAACATTTGTTGTAACTTTTCGTTTGCCAGAACGCATTCCACCGGGACTCATGTAGGATACAGCGACGAGATCAAAGAGACAGACCGAGGGATTTTAGGGGAGACTATCGGCGCTATCAAAGACAGTAGTTTTCCCTGATACGAGACGCAGTTGCTTGCCGCTAATTTCGCGTCTCGGTGTCAATCGAGGAACCGAGCGAACGGGGGAAAGCGAAACGGGCAGCAGCGAGCGGATACGAAGACCAGGGGGCGGCTTCTTCTCTTGATTTGGCGGTCAGATCCCCAAAAGTTCGTGAGATCAAATAAGTTGTCAAGTTTATCATGTCCCACTCAACTTACATTTCATTTTAGCTAAATAGACCATGTAGAACTAGACACGTTATCACTCGCTGGCCAGACCTTTACAGAAGCACTAGCTTTATTGAAATCTTGTTATAGATTTTCCCCTGGATTTTATATATATTTGCAGTGATTTCTATTTCTGTGCAAAGCGGTAATATATATTGTGTAAAGTGATCAGTGGTCTAGTTCAGTCATTCTATTTAAAGGGATTTTGTGTTAATTTAAATCTATTTAATTAAACCATCTCAAGAGTTCCAGTTTTAAATATAATGATCTATCTATTATATTATTTCAAAAGATAATAGATGCTTAAATTAACTTTTAAAGTCGCGAAGGAATTTATAATTAATAAATTCAGTTAAGTCCTAGTTTTATAGATGTGTGTTTTTAACCACTAGAATTCGCGCAGTGTTTATTAAATACATAATTAAATACTCGAGTGTATTATAGGCTTAACGGGAAATTCATCGCGCTTTAGAAGGTTATTTGTTTTCGGTATATTACATGTCTTTTTTTCTTTCATACAGAGTGATCGTAACCTGTGCGATCCCAGCATTAAGAAAGCAATAAAGAAATCAATCTAAGCAAAGCAAAGCATAAACAGTGTGTAGAGTTCCCCTGACGCAGAACTTGTTGAGACTGTGTAAATTTTTAATCTTTGAGGCGATTCTATGTTTGGAATTCCGCTATCTAACTTATAGCAAAGAAAGCACACCCAAAGACAAATTTAACGCACCATCAAACAACTTAAGTCGTAACGGGAAGAAGAACACTGGCCCGAGCTTTGTTAGTTTACTGACACAGAGAGATAATTCATAATTTCCTGAACAGTGATGTGACTAGTTTTCTCACTGGACTTAAACCATACCTCACGGATAAAGTGTACCAGCACGCGTAAGAATTTTATTATCAGCGGCATAGTCAAATAGACCACACCATCCTCACCCCGGTATCAGAGACCGTGCCCTCCCATAGAAACTGTTATTAAGAAAAGAGACACAACTACAGATTCATTTTCCAGCGATTACGGGATCCTTTTATGTGCTGACCGCCTACCCGATAATCTGGGGCTAGAACTTGAACAAACACTCATACATTTAGTTGAGGTGTAACTGCTGTTGTGTTATTCTATGGAGTGCAAGATTTTTTCACAATCGGTAAGTGAGAGCAAGATGAGTGAAGGCCTTTGCTAGCGCGTGTATGAATGACAGGAAATTAATTCTTTTGTGTGACCATTTTGTTAACTTGCTTACCTGGTAATATATATCTTTTCTGTATACCCTACATTGTTCCTTTAAGTGGGATAGTTGATAATTTGTTAACTCTGTTTAAAACCACCTCCTTTCCATTTGCTTAGTAAAGGGAAGAACAGCTGGGAAGAACAGGTTTTTTTTTTCTATCACTTATACCTAACTTGGTAACACCTCTTTCAGAGTAATTAACTTTACTGTTAGGTTAACGTACCCGTGTTCCTGATATTATCTATCTCTGGACTGGGTTTGTCTTTGTCTAATGAGCGGGAAGGGCTTAGTCGATACCAATCTTCTTCACCCCTCCCAAACTTGTTATTTGCATTTGTGTACTTATGATAATTTATGTAATATCTGATATTTTTAGTGATTGATGTTTAAAGTGAATAAAATCACATAAACTCATTTAGTTCTGTGTGTTGGATATACCCAAAGCCCAACATTTCCCCTATTCGTTTAATATAGTTTGTATCAACGTCGTGTGTGTGTTTGAAAACACCGAATCGGTGTGCGCGCAGATGCGAGTCTGGAAAACTGGCAAATAATTGTTTGACCAGGAGAGTGAAAGAGAAGATTGAGAGACACGATTTGTCGTAAATAAGTCTGTCTTTACTCTCCTCCAGCACGCTGTGAAGTAACTATTAAATCTCTACATTTTCTATCACTGAGCTTTCCATCATCATTTTCCACTCTAAACCGGACCACTATTTCTACGACTCTTTTCTCTCAAAATAAATTTACGACAATTACATAAGACAAAGACCGTAATACTTTGTCTAGTAAATGATAGATGACTGAAAACAATACAGAACAGAGGGTAGGTTTGGTATCGTATAAAGGTTAAAACAAATAAAGAGGGGAAACCCAAGGCCTATAAACAGTAAATAAATAAATAGTACACACATAAAGGTGTGCTATTTATTTGTTCCAGATGCACTCACAGACTTGCACGTGTTAGCCCTTTCTCGTTTTCAAATGCCTATTCTATGGTTTATTCTTTTTGTTTTTCTTTTCTGTAAAAAAAAAAATGAAGTGATCAGTAAATGTTCCTGCCCCCGGTGGCTCCCGTGGGTCTTTGAAGAGACACAGAAAAAATTGGTCTGCAGCTCCTCCTTCAGGTATGTTGTCCATGGCAACTAATATGACGCTACACATTGGACGGGCAACCTCATCATGTAAACCAAATTGCCACAGAAACCACTACTGGAACATCATGTAAACTAATTAATATGTGCTAACATATAATCTAGCTGTGGTAATATATCATCTAGCTGTGCTAACATAAAATCTAGCTGTGCTCACATATAATCTAGCTGTAGTAATATATCATCTAGCTGTGCTAACATATAATCTAGCTGTGCTAACATATAATCTAGCTGAGCTAACATATAATTTAGCTGTGCTAACATATAATCTAGCTGTGCTATGATATCATCTACCTATACTAACATATCATCTAGCTGTGCTAACATATCATCTAGCTGTGCTAACACTGTGACGGATGGAAATGGATAACCCTTATCGTTTTCTCTTTGATACCATCGCGAGCCCTCACTGTTTTTGACTCAAGCAACATTAAACACGTTGGATTTCCATCGCGGGCTAATTAAGTATGTAAGTCAAACACGTGGAAGCCAAGCGTCTCTGCTGCCAGGTCCGATTCGTAGTCTAGCCACGCCTCATGTCTTTGTTTTCATGCACTAAGAACGCAGATATATAGATGCATAATCCGTCTTTCCTTGTAAAAGGGGTTACCTGCTGTCAGAATTACGTCAGCACGTCAACCAAAACACGGGAAGGGTGGCGCCTAGAGTTTGGGAGTTCTAGAGAGAGATAACGGTTTGTTTATGACAAGATCGGGGCGGTAACCGCTGTAGCACTACATTTCCTTTGATGTACTCTCAGGAGACGCAATCTGCACGTAGAGGAAAATCTAAAGGTAGACGCCGTGAAGCGAAATCGTCTACGAGCGGCAATAGCGCGATTTTGGACCCTCATACAAAGAAAATCGAACAGAGGTGCTAAACTCCGAACAGGAGATGAAAGATAGCCATTTTAGTTATATAGTCCGGAGCATTTAATTCTGTGTCAGTTTGCAAATCCAAGAGTTCTAGAATGGTCTAGCTGGCAGTTTCTGAATCTAAATTTATCAGATTTCCTACAAGAAATTCGTGGAGAAATTCTAAGAGTCTTGTGTTTCGCAGCTGAACATAATACCTTTGCGTCCTAGCAATAACATAGAGTCCTCCAGACTTTGGTTCTTATACCATCCAGTGATTTATGAACAATAAAAATATAATCTTCGTGTTGTGACCACTATGCGGTCCAGCTCTCAATTTCATGAGACTAATCCAACCAAGAACTTTAAATCATAAATCAATAATTCTTTAAAGATAACTGGAGAAGAAAAATTGCCAGAAGCGATACTATAATTATTACTGCTCTGCTGTGGACGAATATATATCATTTATTTACACTGACAGTAAACGTTATTTCCACTGGATTAGCCCCCGAAAGGAAAAACTCACTGATTAGCCTTTGCCATCACACTGTGTTCATCATGCTATAGAAGTCTCTAATCCTCAGTGACGAGACCCACGGGATCCATCTATTCATATATATCTACATCAGTAACATCACGAGAACAGTGCCATCCCATAGAACTCTTTTTCTTAGTAAACAGCAAAAGACACTAAGGCTATGATTTCAGCGACTACGGGAAAATAGCGGAACGCAAAACCCGCTGGTCTGGGGCTGAAAAAAAAGAAGAATCAGACTCAGAATAATTTTTGAGTACTTGTTAGATGTTTTGTTACTTTCATGGAATGCCGGATTCAACGATCGGTAAGTGAGAAAGAGTGGGCCCACTGTGAGCGTGTATTGAGCAAATGAACAATTAGAGAACCTTTAAACTGTTTTTTTACTTGGTAAATATCAATATACTTAATTCCTTGTATTTTCTCTCTAAGTGGGGGTGTTGACATTTTCTTATTCCCCCTCCCTTAATCTGCTTAGTCAAGGGATAACTTTGAGAATAATAGGAATCTGTTCCTATACCCCATACTGAGTATTGTATACCCCTATCAGAATAAAATAATCTATCTTTGGGTTAATTGTCTCTCTCTGATAGCACTTGTCTTTGGACTGGGGTTTTGCCTATACAAGAGGGAAGGGCATATTGGGATACTACTATTCTTAAACCCCCCGCCCCCTTTCCTGTTTTATTTTCTGTAACTATGATTTTTTTTTAATGTAACATGCTGCATGTTGTGATTTTTGGTTTAATGATAATAAACACCATAAACCTTTAATTACTGTGTTGGCCGACCCATTACCCCATATCTGTTATACGTAGTTTGTATTCACGTCTGTGCGTTTGTATCACCAAATTGGTGTGTGCATGAGTTAGGGTAACTGGCAAAATTGTTTAGCCAGGAGAGTAAGGAGTCTACAGGTAAATAAAAAATGTCGTAAGATAGGCGAATCGGAGAAATTACACGATTCATAGACTGTCCTTCCTCTTACTCAGCACCCTTGTGAATCAACTATCTATTTCTTAACCCTTACTATCACAGAGTATTCACTATCATGCTCCACTCAGACGGGACCACTATTTCTAAGACCTATCTCAAATAAAAGTTACGACAAACACATCATCTAGTTGGGCTAGCATATCATCTAGCTGTTATTGTTAATCAGAATCGACGTCATTGCACTCCGGGCAAACCCATAGGTGCTCAGTCTCCCGCAGCAAATGTCGAAGGGTATGAGTGGTAATTGTTCCTGTTGCGCACTGGTTGTATACACAGCGGTTGCGTCCTCTCTGGTCTTACGTTTGATGCCAAATTCCAGCAGTCTTAGCCTTGATGATTCATCGATTGCAGTGTCATTCTCTAATAGACGAACATGAATTGCCCTCAGTATTTCATCCTTATCCATGGCCAATGCACCTTTTACGGGTGCTCTTGAAGCTAGTCTGTCAGCTCTTTCATTGACACGTACACCAGCATGACCAGGACAGTAGATCCATATCAGTTCTTGAATATTCGATGCTTCTATGGAGGTTTTTCATTCATGTCGAAACCAGCCATTTTTGACCTTTCGAAGCATGGATTGTGAGTCTGATACAATAACTGCCTATGTTAATAAAGTCTCAAACAGGCATCTTAAGGTACCAGTAACTGCCTCTACCTCCATTCTCATGCTGGAGGTTGTTATCATGTAAGCCCCGCTATGTTCAGTGATGGTTCTGCTCTTTACTCTTGCAGAGAAGCCCCACCCTGATTTATTACCACAGATTAGACCCATCAGTGTACACAATGGCATCATCATCCCCAGCATTATCATTTATAAGCTGATCAACTTCCAGCTCTACTCTCCCATTGGCCCAAGTTCTGCATTCTCTACCAAGGCTGATGATGACTTGCTGGTAGTTCATCCAGCTCTCATCCGACTTACTCCACTCTTCTCCCTTGAATATACTTTCAACTGGGGTCACCTGTCTAATAGTCTCCTCTGCCTGCACCATCCATGACATCCCCCTCTTTATTCTAGCTCCTTTGATGTCAGCTATGTTCCCATGCAGGGGATGCCTTTTCTCTGTGGTTACACGCATAAACGCTTTTACCTGGGCCATCGTTAGCTGTGCTAACATATATATCATCAACACTACTGTGACGTTTAGTTTCGTCTTACTAATTGCCACATTCTGCTAGGGGTTAGTTTTGACGTAATTAGGAGATTACTAGCAACTACCCGCCAAAATTGGCAGGTTTTTAATTATAGTGTTTTGTTTCTGTTACACTGTTACATTGCTGCTTCTTCTATAGTCTCGCTTGTTCGCTGTGAATGACGCGATCGTCTCTTCCTTTTAACCATCTTATCATTTTGATCCATAATAATAAATTTGCAATACTTTAAATTAAAATGTTGTCTTGAAGAAACAATCAGAAACTTACATTTTAAAATTATTTTTAAGAAAAATGATGAGTTAAATCTGTTTCCCGAATGAAACTGGACAGAAGAGTATCTTGATTGTCTGTTGATTTAATGCACACCGTCACACTTTTCTTATTTTCGCGAGAGTAAATATAAGGGGAAACAATTCAATGTTATTGTCTAACTTTCAAACACAGTTGCAACCCCTTAGCTGTGCTCGAAAGTTAATGTACTCTCTAAAAAAATAGAAAAAGTGTGCAAATGACGGTGTGCAAAGTGTGACAGACCGACCGACCGAAGTACCTTACGGCGGGAATTATGGTATTGGATGTTAACACGAATAATGGCCAATTATTACGTTTAGGACCAGCGGGCTGATCACCCGCTTGCCAGCCATACTGATTACGGAAACAACAATTAATTTTTTGTTGTACCAATAAACGCCATTAGGCGTAACGGAACAACAATTAGTTTCTTGTTGCCCTAAGACGCCTATAGGCGTATTGGCTACGGACTGCTTTGTCGGTCAGTGGCTAAGGATGGAAGAAAAAGAAGAAGAATTACGTTTAGGAAAAAAGTACATTTACTCATGGTGTACAGACACAGTACACATTTATTTTGATCCACTATTGACAATATCACGAAAATCCTTAGGCCAACAGCAATGGGCCAACGCTCATTTTGACCGCAGCACATTATCTTCTTCTTCTTCTGCGTTCGTCCTGAAAAGGACGTTAGTTGCGTTGTGTCGCCATTTACAGCAAGGCTGCGATATCTGCACCTTTCGGCCCGACACATCCTACTTCGGCACTGCATTCTTTACGACCGGGTATGCCTTCCCACTTTGATCCCTGCTCTCTCAGCCAGACTGCAGTGATGCAGCCTGTTTCCAGGACCACCACTTGGAGGTGGAGTAGGGTCTTGGTCAGCTCTAGTACGCTGACCCTGACGCAAGCAGTCAGCTATGGGTCGCTGACTGCATTCCACTTTTGACGCGTCTTAGGTCCCGCTGCACATGAGATCAATAGATAATCAACATATTCTGTGTGAATCCGTCGCAGTCCGTACATTGAGTCATAACCATTGTTATCCAAATAACATCGTCCATGGGATCCAAACCAACGGGCTGATCACCCGTTTGCCAGTCACTTCGATTACGGAAACAACAGCAGATGGATTGATTTGCCGTTGCCCTAAAGACGCCAATAGGCGTGATGGGAAACAATGGCAAAGAAAACCTATCTGCTGTTGCCCTAAGACGCCACTAGGCGTAATGGCCACTGACTGCTTTGACGGTCGGTGGCTAAGGACGGAAGAAGAAGAAGAATGGGATGCAATAAAGATAAAGATAATATTAACACATCCCCCACTATCACAAATGAAAATATAAGCGGACATTAGCGACACATTTTATAACACAGCCACCTCGGCCGGCTACACACAAGGATCTCTCTCGTTGTCGTGCACGAGCACTCACGTCACATTATTATGCTTAACAACGCGCTAAGCAACGTCCTTTTGAGCACCACAAAGTTCCAAGATAATGGACGCTTTGTCGTGTACAAAAAGAGGTGTAACAATTACCCTTCGGCTCCCCAAGGAGTATAGGCCTTAAATAAACACATCTAAGTTCTCCAGTCCCGTCGTTCCATCTCTTTCTCATCCCTTGCAATTCTGTTCTTCATGTTTGTTTCCTCCATCTTTATTACTCTGGGGATTCTAAAGGAAGGACTGCATGGTAATGTCATCAATAGGTTTTCTCAATGTATGTCTTATCCATCGCCGGAGTTATCTTACCACTTGTGCCACTGGCACTTGTCTGCTTCTTGTCGTCAGTTCCACATTAGTTACCATGTCGTACCTCTTCAATCGTTATATTTAACGCAAGCTGCCATTTATGAAGTCTAACTTTCTGTCTATTGTTTATATGCCTCTCAATGTTTCCGGGCCATACAAGAGAACCCACATTACATTTGAGTTGAAGGTTCTGATTTTTATGTTGGACTTGAATTCTTTTGATCTCCATGTATTTCACAATACAAGAAAAGCCCTTGTACTCTTGTCTTTTGTATTCTAATTTTCATATCACTGTCTGCCCCTCCAACTTTGCTCATTCTGCTACCAAGATACACGTGTATGATTGTACATCTTGAAAGGGTGTTTCTTTAGTGCAATCGTGTTACCGTTTGTTGGCAACATATATTTGCTGCTGTATTTATTATATACTCAGTTACAGACAACTTCATTTACTGTGAGATTTGACAAGACAGAACAACTTCGGAACATCAATAACGTAATAAGCCAGATTTTTATTTTTTTAAAATTTTACAAACGTTTGATGTCTCGGGTATTATTTTCAATCCACGATACGTCAAAACTACTAATATAAAGATTATATATTCTACACATAAAATCTCGTTGCAGTCTCTCTCTCTCTCTCTCTCTCTCTCTCTCTCTCTCTCTCTCTCTCTCTCTCTCTCTCTCTCTCTCTCTCCATAACGACGGAAGTCGTTATTTGTTGACACATATATGACAAACAAGTCACAAGATTGCCAGAGTGTATTTATTTATGAGTACAACATAATTAAGGAGCCGCGGTAGCATAGTGGTTAGTGCACTGGCTTCCTAGCGCAGTGGTCTATGGTTCGATCCCCAGATGAGGCGGAAAAATTTTTAGGCCACAAACGGCTCCTGGGTCGACCCAGCCCCAAATGGGTACCAGAGCTGCTACTCTGGGAAGGTTAAGGCGGCCGGCGTGATACCGACCACATCACCCCTCGTGTGCCGACGGTCAAGATAATATGGGCCTAACACCATATTCCCAATATGCCTAAATGGGCGTGTAACGGGTTCCTTTACCTTTTACAACATAATTAAAAACCAATAAAGGGAAACAGAATAAAAGTGTATTGTCTTAAATTAGAGGACAGATCGAGCACCAAAAATACCTGCACCAAATAAAATAAAAAATATCCCAACTAAAATCAAATTTTTCTTTACAGTGTTCACATGTGAACAATTTAATGACCTAAAAAAAAATTCGTAAATCATCATCATTATCATCATCATCATTATCATCATCATTATCATCATCGTCATCATTATCACCATTATCATCATCACTTTCCCTGTCGCTCTCTATGGAGCCGCTTCAACGTCAGATGGCTAGTGTGAATCTATCCGAAAAAAAGCGTGTGTAACAGTGTAGTTCCGGGGGGAAGGGGGGGGGGGGGTTGGGTCTGTGGTGACGTATAAGGCATAGGTCCACCCGAACATCTTTCATTACTTATTACACTACAGTAATGCAACCAAATGCAACAGAATGTTCAGACTTCAGAACAATCAGCCTGATGAGTCATGCAATTAAGATACTGCTCAAAATCATACAGGAAAGAATAAAAAGTAAAGTAGACAGCGAAATCCAAGAAGAACAGTTTGGTTTTAGACGGAACAGTGGAACAAGAGAGGCAATATTTTGCCTAAGAAGATTAGCAGAAAAATATACAGAGGTCCAAAAAAGTATGTATATGTGCTTCATTGACTATAAGAAGGCTTTTGACAGAATCCATCATGAGAAAATAATTGAATGCCTCAAAGACATAGGTATTGATGGAAAAGATATAAGAATACTCAGTAACCTTTATTGGGAGCAAACTGCCACAGTAAGATCGGGAAGGAATTATTCACCATACATAGACATAAAAAGAGGTGTCAGACAAGGTTGTGTGCTGTCCCCCTGCCTATTTAATTTATACACCGAAAAAATTATTTTCAAACAGATACAGGAAATACCAGGACTGAACATCAGTGGAAGATCAATAAACAACCTTAGATATGCAGATGATACCGTGTTGTTAGCTGAAAGCGAACAGGAGTTACAAGAACTAGTGAAGCAAGTGAACAGTATAAGTCATGAATATGGACTCGACATTAATATTGAGAAAACTAAAACTATGATAATTAGCAAAACAGACGATAAACCCACATTAAAGATAAGCGTAAATGGGAAAATCCTGGAACAAGTCAAGAGCTACGTATATCTGGGTCATATAATAACAGAAGATGGCAGATGTGAAACAGAAATCAAGAAGAGAATAGGAATGGCCAAAGCTACATTCAACAACATGAAACATATACTGACATCCAAACAGTTATCTCATAAATTAAAACTGAGAATCATAAAGTGTTATATATATTCTGCATTTCTGTATGGTGCAGAAACATGGACGATGAATAAGCATTTGGAAGAAAGAATTGAGGCTCTTGAAATGTGGATATATAGAAGAATGGGGCGTATCTCATGGAAAGAGATGAAAACAAATAAGGAGGTCCTAGAAAATCTAGGCATGAAAAGAGAACTAATGAGAGAGGTCAAAGTTCGGCAGCTAAAATACTTTGGCCACATAAAAAGGCATAACACCTTGCAGAAGACCATAACAGAAGGGAGAGTTGAAGGCAAACGTGCAAGGGGAAGACAGCGATATAAGTGGGAAGATAACATCAAGAGATGGACGGGAAAGAGTCTATCAGAGTGTACCACCAAGACAAGAGACAGAAGACGTTGGAGATCCATTACAGCCAACCTTCGTTGTGGAGATGGCAACTGATGATGATGATGACACTACAGGACTGTACAGTACAGTAAACTTAATGCTACAATTTGTATATTATATTACCTGACTATAAACAAAGGGTACAATTTGTTTCAATATGTAACAAAATTGACATATATATATATATATATATATATATATATATATATATATATATATATATATATATATATATATATATATATATATTGTTATTGTTAATCAGTCTGACGTATAATGGAAAGAGAGTCTACAGTAATCTGGCAGGTGTGACCTCGTAGCGTTCTATGATTGCTAGCAAAACCATGCATTTTTCTGCCTGTCTTACTCACACAAGCTTATTTTTCATCCACGCCTCGTTTATTGGAACATAAACAAACGAAGTGTTTACCAACTTTCGTGACCTGACCGTCATAACAGGTAGCGAATCAGGTTTGTTTATCGAGTCTCATCACGCGAGCTTATCTGTCAATCATACGATACCTGACAGACCGCACGGGAATAACATGGTATCTTTTGAAGTCGACGAAGGGTCCCCGAGTCCGCTTTGAAGTAGACTCCCGGGCAAAATCTTCGAGAGACCCGTTAGACGTAAAAATTCTTCTGATGTCGATTAGCAACGCCCGAACGAAAGACGGGCGTAAGCTTTTATCTGGGGAACTATGTTCACCATTCTCCGGTACACACAAAAGTGTGAAAATTAACATCATCTATAGATCTGATGTTTTCTTAAACATGCTATCATTTGTCACTCAGAATTTTTGGATAGTCTAAGCACGCAGTTCTAGAACCATTGTGGAAAATGTGCTAATAGCATTCGTTGGGATCTTTCCTTCAGATATTCTGGTAATAGAAATTATTGTTTCGTGTTTAAAAGGGTTACCTTTTACCAATTAAAAGTGTTAAGATTTTACCATTATAATTCACTTAAATTTTCTAGCTGTTAGAACTATTGAAATAAAATAACGCGTAGCTATTTTATACCAGATATTCAGTTATAATGTTAATTTTCACCACCTGCTTTCTCACACAAGAAACCGACGGTTTTAGTTGACTGATTTATATGCTAGGCGCGACGGATAGTGACAGAAAAGAATTCTCGTTATATTTCATTTTGTGTTTTATTATGCCTATTATTTAATACCATACGATGACAAACAGACGCCGACAATTTAATAGCTATTAACGACAGGCGATATTTATGTAACGGCGCGTATGAATAATTGAATAATAATTAACATTGTACGCTTACTGCCGGTGTGAGAGAGGGGCGGGAGTGTTGCATACTCCATCTGACCTAATCTCAGCGCTATCGAAAGCTGACCGTATAGACGTAAAGGAAAACACCTGTGCCATTTAACTTTAATCAGGACTGACGGAGTGGATAAGAGATCGTCTTGTCCCCGTCTGTGTGCATATATAAATAAAGCTATATAGAATAGTAGCATTTTTCCATAAATGTTTTTTTTATTCCTAGCAGACCTGATCAAGGGCGTCCAGCTGTCTTTTGGTCTTTTTCTTCATTTACTGATTGGTTAATGTTGTCTTTTTTTTGGCTTGTGCGTCACCAATTTCATTTGTGAGAAATGACTTGCCAAAGATACATGAGAAACATTTTAACTTGTTAATTTAACGGGACTTACAAAACTCAGCGATATTTTTTCAATTTTACTAGCCCACTGGGGTACACAAAAGAACACTTATACTCCCGACTACTGACAGTCGTATTCAAGTGTAGCATCCATAATTTACGCTGTTTCAGAATCGGCACTCTACAATAGAGCCAGCCGATAGGATTACCATCATTTATCAATTGTAACATTTTTAGCAACCAAATGTTTCCCGATACTGGAAGTATTTTCCTCTTTTAACTGTGAACCCCAAGATCACGGTTTATACGTCAACTATTGGCGGTGACATTTATTCATCCAGGAAAAAACACACACCAGAGTCGGCGTTCACCTCGCTAGTCGTTATCTGTTAGAGGATGGACTGGGGCCAATTTGGGAAATAAAACCTGGAAATTTTTATATTCAGGATAATTGTATTTCCAAATGATATCACCAAGAGTAGGTAAGCGTGATTGAGTGGCCACTGTATGACAGAGAGAAAATATTTTTCTTTGTTACAGGAACTTTACCAACATTGGATTTTGCTTAAACTTGTTAACTTTACTGGGTAGCAGTTAGTAGGAACTTGTTTCTTTACTGTCTATTCTGTAACATAGTGCTAACCTTTGACCTTTGGGTTATTAACTTTTTGGGTTCTTTTCTCAAGAGGGGGAGGGCAAATTTATTCTGTTATTTTCATATGTATGTAAATCTGATTTTATTTGATCTTTCTTTAGCCATTTGATATTGTCAAGTTTAAATGATAATAAACAACAAAAGAAACTCAACTTTGTGTGTTGGTCAGACCCATACCCAATTAACCGTAGTTTTTTTCAGGTTTGTGTGTCTTGTTGTCACATAGCTGTGTGTGTGTGTGTGTAGTTAAACTTATATTTATATGTATGAGGAGGGAAAGGTTGTCTTGTACTAAATTATAGTCGTATAGATAGGCTGGAATAGAGAAACTTACTCATTCCATAGACATATCTTCTCCTTAAACTATCACCCGTGAAATCTATTTCTCACACCTTTTTTTCTAACGTACTTATCAACATCCACTCTACTCAGACGGGGCTAAAAATAACTCTCAACCTATCTGTACGACAATCAGAATCGATCTCACTGCACTCCGGGCAACCCATAGGTGCTCAGTCTCCCTCAGCAAATGTCGAAGGGTATGAATGCTAATTTTATCTGTAGCACGTTGGTTGTACATACGATGGATGCATCCTGTCTCACGTCCATTTCTGCTAGTCCCACGTTTGATGCCAAACTTCAACAGTCTCAGCCTTGTTGATTCATCCATTGCAGTGTCATTATCCAGCATGCGATCATTAATTGCCCTTAGTATCTCCCCTTTATCCATGTCCAGTGTCCCCACTATGGGTGCTCTAGAGGTCAGTCTATCAGCTCTCTCATTGCCACGTACCCCTGCATGACCAGGACAGTAGATCCACACCAGTTCTTGAAGACTTGAGGATTCTATTGATGTTTTCCATTCCTGCCGCAGCCACCCGTTCTGAACTTTCCGAAGCATGGCTTGAGAGTCTGATAA
Organism: Oreohelix idahoensis; assembly: GCA_024509875.1. Classification (NCBI taxonomy): domain Eukaryota; kingdom Metazoa; phylum Mollusca; class Gastropoda; order Stylommatophora; family Oreohelicidae; genus Oreohelix; species Oreohelix idahoensis. The sequence goes on from JAMPIV010014119.1 coordinate 45,507, forward strand.
TATAACTGCCCTGGTTGATTGAGTTTCAGACAAGCACCTCAGTGCTGCAGTAACTGCCTTTACCTCCATTCTCATGCTGGAGGTTGTTGTCATGTAGGCTACACTCTGTTCACCGACGACCCTGCCCTTTATTCTCACATCATTGCTAAAGGACTTCATGTGACCTTTCGGTGGCGGCTTCTTTAGCACTCTGTTTTATATAATGAGATTGCTGCGCCTTATTCTTAGCCTCATTCTAGTCATCACTAATATAACTGAAGAGCTGTGTTTCATTTTCTTTTTTGTTTCATCTTCTTCTCAGATATCTCTAAGAAAAACAGCGAATGTATTTTACTTTTAATGTTACTATCAGTGCCAGAACAAGTATTAAACAGAATCATCCTTGAGAGATTAAAAGAGTCCATAGACAAGCAACTGAGAGATGAACAAGCAGGTTTTCGACAAAATAGATCCTGTACAGACCAGATAGCCACATTAAGAATAATAGTTGAACAAAGTCTGGAATGGAATACACCGCTATACATCGGATTTGTGGACTATGAAAAGGCATTTGACAGTGTAGGCAGAGAATCACTTTTGAAATTGATGAGGCATTATGGAGTTCTCATGAAGATCATTAACTTAATAAGGAAGACTTATGAAGACATGACATGCAGAGTTCTTCATGAAGGACAGCTTACAGAACCGTTTAGGATTAGAACGGGAGTGAGATGGGGATGCCGATTGTCTCCATTTCTTTTCTTACTAGCAAAAGATTGGGTTATGAAAACATCGACAGAAATGGAATCCAGTGGAATCTGACTAAACAGCCTGATGATCTGGGTTTTGCAGATGACTTGGCTCTTCTGTCCCATAACCATAATCAGAAGTGAAAATGATGAGGAAAACATGGGAAGAACTTGATCGAATGGCACAGGACATGAAGACTTGGCATGTGTTTGCTGAAGGACTATGCTCCTCGGGAAGCTAAAGGGTATTTGATTGATTGATTGATTGTGTTTTAATTTACACTTCTGCACACCACATTCATCTACCATTTAAAAAAAAAACATGTATATGTTTACACACAAAACAATACATAAACAAATTAGACAAAATACTGCCCAACGAACATACTCGTCCACAGAAAACATTTATAAATAAAACTTACACAAACACACACGTGTATTAGCAGACGATCACAAAACGTATTTACCAGCACACTGGTTTAAAAAAAAGTGAAAACGCTAACCAAATAAAACAAAAATACGTGCAAGCATAAAAACGAGGTTCATGTGGGCGACACCAGCACCATTCGTGGAAAAGCACTACGGAGATTCTAATAGCCTCAAACTGACAACTGCTATCTTTGAAAACATTCAAGTGGACGTCTGAGAGTGTACGAAGAAGAAGAAGAACTGATAAGGATACAAGTACATAAACAAATGTTCTTCTTTACAACCAGTAACGCTTTTACAAATTAAAAACACGTTCACAAACTGAAAAACAAACACAAAGAATATAAACAAGTACACATTTACATTTCAGCTTTGGTTTGGTTTGGTTTGAAGGACTATCTTCATTTTTTTTTTTAATGTAAAAATTTTGCCTCGTTTTGGCGAGGCGCGTCCCGTTCAACCTAGTCGGTTATATTATGGATCTTCATTGCACACGGACAACTTCATCAGTGCACCGATCTCCTACCGTAGATCACTAAATGAGTATCTCAGTACAGTGTACGAACTCCGTAGCACCGGCGAGAATCCCAATGTGTGTATTTAGGAATCACATACTCTATAAATATATTTGGTGGGTAGGTTTATAATTTTTAAATTGTGCCAGGGCAGCTGCTTTATGGCCTACTCTTTACGATTTCCAACTGCCCTGTGATTTTTCATATACGCAACTTGCACACGGGACCTCCTATTTTTTCGCCCTTATCCGAGAAGGATAGGTATCCGATCTCATTACCCAAGAGACGGGGGGAGGAGGGAGGGGAATTATAACATTATTAGGACCACTGATTCTGAAAAAAAAAATTCCTCAAATTATATTCTCTGTACTGGGAATCGAACCCAGTACCTCTAGAATTCGAGACGGATGCGAACCCTCTTATCCACTCTGCCACCCCGATTTCAGCTTTACATAAATGTAATCCAGTGGACTCTGACTAAGAAGTCTGATGATCTAGATTTTGCCAACGAGTTAGCTCTCCTGTCCCATAACTGTAATCAGATGCAAGACAAAATTAAAATGATGAGAGATCACAGAAAGTGGGTCTGACAATACTGTGAGAAAATAAAGAAAATAAGAATAAATGCAGGAAACGATAACAAGATTGTACTGAAACAACACATATTGAAACATCCTTTTTTGGGGATGCGTAGATGGCAGGGAGGACAGTGTGATTCGCTTGCATAGCTAGGCGGTGTTGTCGCACGGAAGATCCAGGGTTCAAATCCTGGGTAAGCCACTCATGTCTGTTGTTTTTCTGTTGTCTAGTGTTCTACTTCTTTATTTCCTACGAGTGCCTTATAACATACCGGTACCTTTATATTTGTTTGATATTAATTTACTGTTTACAGGCCTCGTGGTTTCCCTTCCTTATGTGTTATAAATGTTTATACAATACCAAACCTACCCTCTGTCCTGTTCTTACTGTTCTAAGTCTACTATCATACTGGACACAGTATTAAGGTCTTTGTCTTGTTGGACTGACCAATACTGATATATAGGGGAACAACAGAAGTGATTGCGTCATTAATAGGCTGAACTGCCCATGATAAACTTCCGGTGTTATGTATAGAGGTTCGCACTAATGACCTGTCATTGAAACATCCTTTTTTGGGGATGCGTAGATGGCAGGGAGGACAGTGTGATTCGCTTGCATAGCTAGGCGGTGTTGTCGCACGGAAGGTCCAGGGTTCAAATCCTTGGTAAGCCACTCATGTCTGTTGTTTTTCTGTTGTCTATTGTTCTACTTCTTTATTTCCTACGAGTACCTTATAACATACCTTTATATTTGTTTCATATTAATTTATTGTACTGAAACAAACATCACTACAAGATGTAGAAACTTATTGATACCTTGGCAGCAATACAGACACGGAGGAATAGACAATGATATCAAAATAAGAATACACAAGGCTAGAAGATCTTTCATTGCATTGGCAAATATATGGAGATCAAAAGAAATCAGATCCAACACAATAAAAAACAATTTTTTTTAATATTTTAAACACAGGATTTTAATGCACAAAAAACCCAAAAATAATTTTTCAAGGAGCTTATAGCTTGCAGTAAAAATGTAACATCAAATTGACAAAAAGCCTGTGGGATGAAGTTTCAAGACAGACAATCTTGTTGGACAGAATACAACTATATTATTTGCAGTTATCACCCATTTCAGTGATGTTTATTTTTATACTAACAAAAAAATTAATATTAATTTCAATTTTATTAATTTTACGACTGATTATTGTATTGTCATGGGGAATACATAAATATGCCAATTTTCAGAGCTATTGCTCATCTGTAAGTGATTAAAAAATCGATTGCAAGATTTGAAGGTGACAACAGGGTACCATACGTTGCGAGTTAAAGAAAAGCCTGTAAAAATAATTGTCAATTTAAGTGTCAAGTTGTATGGCTCTGAAACATGGAGAATAAGAAAAGCAACAACCAAAAAGCAACAGACTTTCATAAATGGGTGCTTGAGTAGAATAGAAGGATCGAAGTGGTATAACAAGATCACTAATGTTGAACCGAGGACAAGATCACTAATGTTGATGCAATGACAAGATCACTAATGTTGATGCAATGACAAGATCACTAATGTTGATCCAATGACAAGATCACTAATGTTGATGCAATGACACGATCACTAATGTTGATCCAATGACAAGATCACTAATGTTGATCCAATGACAATATCACTAATGTTGATCCAATGACAAGATCACCAATGTTGATCCAATGACAATATCACTAATGTTGATCCAATGACAAGATCACCAATGTTGATCCAATGACTAGATCACTAATGTTGATCCAATGACAAGATCACCAATGTTGATCCAATGACTAGATCACTAATGTTGATCCAATGACAAGATCACTAATGTTGATCCAATGACAAGATCACTAATGTTGATCCAATGACAATATCACTAATGTTGATCCAATGACAAGATCACCAATGTTGATCCAATGACTAGATCACTAATGTTGATCCAATGACAAGATCACTAATGTTGATCCAATGACAAGATCACTAATGTTGATCCAATGACAAGATCACTAATGTTGATGCAATGACAAGATCACTAATGTTGATGCAATGACAAGATCACTAATGTTGATCCAATGACAAGATCACTAATGTTGATCCAATGACAAGATCACTAATGTAGAACCAATGACAAGATCACTAATGTTGATGCAATGACAAGATCACTAATGTTGATCCAATGACAAGATCACTAATGTTGATCCAATGACAAGATCACTAATGTTGATCCAATGACAAGATCACTAATGTTGATCCAATGACAAGATCACTAATGTTGATGCAATGACAAGATCACTAATGTTGATCCAATGACAAGATCACTAATGTTGATCCAATAACAAGATCACTAATGTTGAACCAATGACAAGATCACTAATGTTGATGCAATGACAAGATCACTAATGTTGATGCAATGACAAGATCACTAATGTTGATCCAATGACAAGATCACTAATGTTGATCCAATGACAAGATCACTAATGTTGATCCAATGACAAGATCACTAATGTTGATCCAATGACAAGATCACTAATGTTGATGCAATGACTAGATCACTAATGTTGATGCAATGACAAGATCAATAATGTTGATGCAATGACAAGATCACTAATGTTGATCCAATAACAAGATCACTAATGTTGAACCAATGACACGATCACTAATGTTGATCCAATGACAAGATCACTAATGTTGATCCAATGACAAGATCACTAATGTTGATCCAATAACAAGATCACTAATGTTGAACCAATGACAAGATCACTAATGTTGATCCAATGACAAGATCACTAATGTTGATCCAATGACAAGATCACTAATGTTGATCCAATGACTAGATCACTAATGTTGATCCAATGACAAGATCACTAATGTTGATCCAATAACAAGATCACTAATGTTGAACCAATGACACGATCACTAATGTTGATCCAATGACAAGATCACTAATGTTGATCCAATGACAAGATCACTAATGTTGATCCAATAACAAGATCACTAATGTTGAACCAATGACAAGATCACTAATGTTGATCCAATGACAAGATCACTAATGTTGATCCAATGACACGATCACTAATGTTGATCCAATAACAAGATCACTAATGTTGAACCAATGACACGATCACTAATGTTGATCCAATGACAAGATCACTAATGTTGATCCAATGACAAGATCACTAATGTTGATCCAATAACAAGATCACTAATGTTGAACCAATGACAAGATCACTAATGTTGATCCAATGACAAGATCACTAATGTTGATGCAATGACAAGATCACTAATGTTGATGCAATGACAAGATCACTAATGTTGATGCAATGACAAGATCACTAATGTTGATCCAATGACAAGATCACTAATGTTGATCCAATGACAAGATCACTAATGTTGATGCAATGACAAGATCACTAATGTTGATGCAATGACAAGATCACTAATGTTGATGCAATGACAAGATCACTAATGTTGATCCAATGACAAGATCACTAATGTTGATCCAATGACAAGATCACTAATGTTGATGCAATGACAAGATCACTAATGTTGATCCAATGACAAGATCACTAATGTTGATCCAATGACAAGATCACTAATGTTGATGCAATGACAAGATCACTAATGTTGATCCAATGACAAGATCACTAATGTTGATCCAATGACAAGATCACTAATGTTGATCCAATGACAAGATCACTAATGTTGATGCAATGACAAGATCACTAATGTTGATGCAATGACAAGATCACTAATGTTGATGCAATGACAAGATCACTAATGTTGATCCAATGACAAGATCACTAATGTTGATCCAATGACAAGATCACTAATGTTGATCCAATGACAAGATCACTAATGTTGATCCAATGACAAGATCACTAATGTTGATGCAATGACAAGATCACTAATGTTGATCCAATGACAAGATCACTAATGTTGATCCAATATCAAGATCACTAATGTTGATCCAATGACAAGATCACTAATGTTGATGCAATGACAAGATCACTAATGTTGATCCAATGACAAGATCACTAATGTTGAACCAATGACAAGATCACTAATGTTGATCCAATGACAAGATCACTAATGTTGATGCAATGACAAGATCACCAATGTTGATCCAATGACAAGATCACTAATGTTGATTCAATGACAAGAACACTAATGTTGATCCAATGACAAGATCACTAATGTTGATCCAATGACAAGATCACTAATGTTGATCCAATGACAAGATCACTAATGTTGATCCAATGACAAGATCACTAATGTTGATCCAATGACAAGATCACCAATGTTGAACCAATGACAAGATCACTAATGTTGATCCAATGACAAGATCACCAATGTTGATCCAATGACAAGATCACCAATGTTGATCCAATGACAAGATCACTAATGTTGAACCAATGACAAGATCACTAATGTTGATCCAATGACACGATCACTAATGTTGATCCAATGACAAGATCACTAATGTTGATCCAATGACAAGATCACCAATGTTGATCCAATGACAAGATCACTAATGTTGATCCAATGACAAGATCACTAATGTTGATCCAATGACAAGATCACTAATGTTGAACCAATGAAAAGATCACTAATGTTGATCCAATGACACGATCACTAATGTTGATCCAATGACAAGATCACTAATGTTGAATCAATGACAAGATCACTAATGTTGATCCAATGACAAGATCACCAATGTTGATCCAATGACAAGATCACTAATGTTGAACCAATGACAAGATCACTTATGTTGATCCAATGACACGATCACTAATGTTGATCCAATGACAATATCACTAATGTTGATCCAATGACAAGATCACCAATGTTGATCCAATGACAAGATCACTAATGTTGATCCAATGACAAGATCACTAATGTTGAACCAATGACAAGATCACTAATGTTGATCCAATGACAAGATCACTAATGTTGATCCAATGACAAGATCACTAATGTTGATCCAATGACAAGATCACTAATGTTGATCCAATGACAAGATCACTAATGTTGAACCAATGACAAGATCACTAATGTTGATTCAATGACAAGATCACTAATGTTGAACCAATGACACGATCACTAATGTTGAACCAATGACAAGATCACTAATGTTGATCCAATGACAAGATCACTAATGTTGAACCAATGACAAGATCACTAATGTTGATCCAATGACAAGTAGAAAAGTGCCAGTCTAACAATTAAGAAGAAGAAGATGCTGGGGATGGATAGGACACACATTAAGAAAACTTGTTGATAGCATTACAAGACAGGCTCTGTTCAAGTATCGCTAGGGTAAGAAGGGAAGAGGAAGTCCAAAGAACGTGTGGAAAAGAGAGCTGGAAACAAACATGAAGGCTATGAAGAAGATATTGAAAGACCTTGACCTGATGGCACGTGACAGGAAGGCGTGGCAGATGTTTGTTGAAGGCCTATGTTCATTTGGGAACTGAAATGTGAAAGGAGAAGACATTTACATGCACGCAAAGGAGTTTATTCATTTACTACTCTATAGCTGCCCGTGGAACATAGAACTTCAACAACTTCACGCCTTCTCTTCCTAAACTGTGATAATCCTGTCAAAGTTTTTATTATTTTATTTTTAGATAATCTATTTCATGTCCCCGAGTGGTTAGATTAGATAATCTATTTCATGTCCCAGAGTGGTTAGAGCTCTGGTCTCTCGCGGCAAAGAATCCGGGTTCAAAACGCGATGGCATTAAGTTCCATTCTACCCAGCTGTAAAAGGTACCTAACTTTGCTCATATGTAAGGAAAGGTAAAGGCAGCGAGGAAAGGAACTGGTGACCCCACCTATCGATGCTGGACATAGTACAGGGAAGTCTCAAATACGTCACTCTCCTACGGCAGTATCTGTAATGGGACTACCTTACCTTTCATGTCCGACTCCATAACTTTCTCCGTGTGTTTTTAGCTTTCTATTTCTGTTACCTTGTGGATTCCACAACAAAGACTGCTTTATAATGCTAACAAACTGGTTTCCTCAGCGTCTGTTCCTTGACCTTGATTCCATTAGCATTTGTCTGGTTCCTTTCACGTCAGCGATATTGTCATACCATTTCCACCCTGCTATTCTACGCAAGCATCCATTTATGAAAGTCTGTAGGTTTCTGATTACACGCATTACCGCGCTAAAAATAATTCCGCTCACGTTTGACGGCACATAAACTGTATATGCAGGCAGTGGCGTAGTAGCCCCTTTTATTCATAACTATGGGAATGTGCCTCTGAGGATATACCCTCAGCTGCATATTTTTCCTGGCGTTCTTTTCAGCGTGTTGTGTTTCCTTCTGCTTGTTGAGAGATTTTCGCCCAAACTGAGGTGGCACTGTAGGGAGCATCGCCATTTGGTGCGATCGGCAGCTTCCCATGATGCTAGATTTATGTTCAGTGCCTCCATGTCTCACTTACACACATATTTGAACCTCAGCTGTGGTGGCCCGGATGTTCTTTTACTATCTGTCAATTGTCAGTAGAAGATATCTTTAGGGATGTGACCACCTTCCATGCGGCGGATATGGCCAAGCCAGTGTTATCTGCTATGTCTAATCAGTACATACACGCTTTGAAGGCCAGCACGTGAAAGCAACTCGACGTCACTTCGCCCTTCCACAAATATCAAGGAAATAGACAGTAATCATTCATAATCGTAAACAGAAAACATATGAACACGTACGTTAAAGACAGCTTAAAAAATGTAAACACAAGTAGACAAAACATTTATAAGTAAACAAATAACTTTCAGTCAATATCCAGTGTGATTTTTTTAGTTCTCTGAGGGAACAAACTGTTCCCATGAAGCGTGTCGTAGAAGACGATTTCTCCTTCGAGTACTGTGCCAGCCTGCGCAGATGATCGTGTCTCTCAACAAAACCTCCTGGCCCAAATAATATTTATCAGTTCCGTTGACATTTTTTCTTTGTCACATTGTCAAACGGTCCTGCATCTTCTCTCGTGTCGTCCTCCACAATTGTTCTCCTTTAATCTGTCCTGTGTTCACGAGATATTTCAACTTGTGTCTTCTTATAAAATGCCTCAAGAAAGTGGATTGATTTTTTTCTAATGTGTAATAAGTTTCTTGTATGCACTAGCTTCTGTCGGGACATCGTCATTACTATTTTTAGCTGTCCATATTATTCTTAACTTTCTGCTTTAAAACCACGCCTCTGCAGCCTCCAGAGATTTTCATGCCTGTTTACTAAAAGTCCATGACTCACTTCCATGTGTCAAGACTGGTTATACAACAATAAAGAACCCAATTTCTTACTTCAACTAACAAATTTATTGCGTAAAACACGTAATTCATTGAACAAGTTTTTGTATGGGGACTAACCAATTCATGTAAACCAACTTGCTACGTAAATCAGCCCTACAAGATGACATGACATACTTTGCTGCAAGCTTCTTGCATGGAGGTCAACTGGAGCTGTGACCCCATGCACCATAAACAGCGAAAAAGGAACAATAAAGAAGTATTTTCATTCTGATTCACAAAGACATACAGGCCAATAAACGCACACAGTGATAAAGTCACATGTCCCAATAAATGAAACTGAATCCACAGACTAGTGCATTATGAAGAATTGTACAAACGCTACAATGGCTATCATTAGAATCTGGACACTGAAGATTGCCTTGTTATGTCTGCTCACAGTCGGGACATTGTTGCAGAAGTCACCGGAGCACGTGCACACCCCGGACAGCTGGATTCCTTGCATCCGGGCAACCGTGCCACATTCTCCGCTCGTAACGCTGTTGTTGAGATCACAGGTACGTATGGTGAGTTCTGAAAAATAGAAGTTGGGGATCTCATCGCTCCATCGTTTACCATCACTGCGGCTACAGCAATCAGCATCATGTATTATTGTTGGTTACTTTCACACAGAACAGGATAAATTGGGAGGAAAAGTGATTTTAAAAAAACACTTCACAAGAGAATGAGAGAGAAATGAGAAGGAAAAGAGGGACAGAAATAAGCAGCAAGAGCAGACGGTAAATGGTAAAGACAGAATAAGGCAGAGGATAACGACAGAGAGAAGAGAGAGAAGAAGAAAGTAGGCGAAAACAGGGAATGGCAGAAGAAAAAAAGGAGGAGAGAGGGGAAAGATGGAAATGGAGAGAAAGAGTGGAAAAGAGAAGGGAATGAAAGATGAGAAAGAAAGACTGAACAACAGGAGCCGTATGAGGTAAAACATGAGAAGAGAAAGAGATAAGTACGAGAGAAGACAGAAGTGTGACGGTACTGCCTCCCCTGCTTTGCAGTAGTGGTCCAACAGTGGCCAAAACTCTTACTTACTTACTTACTTACTTAGTCGTTCCCCTTCTACCGTGAGGTGTAGAGGTTTGGAAGAGAGAGCGCCAGACTATTCTATCGGCTGTCTTCCTCCTGGCCTGGTTCCATTCTAGTCCTCGATCCTTCAAAGATTGTCTAATGTTGTCCTCCCAGCGGACTCTGGGTCGTCCTCGGGGTCTGGATCCTTGGCTCTTTGTTTCCCATGCTTGTCGTGGTATCCGATCTTCTCCCATTCTGCAGACATGGCCAAACCATCTTAATTGGGACTGTTCTACTTGGGTCAGAGGTGGGGCTTAACGAGCTAAAATTAATAATTGCTTAATCTTTCACAAAAGTTGTCGGCAGATCATAGAATTAATGTGCTAAGCCAAATGCAGCATTGTTTTCGCTTATTTGAATATCTTATAAAGACTCCCTTTGTGATAGAAGTGTCTTTACCCTTCTATCTACAACTCTGCCAAAAGTAATCTTGTGCGAAGGTAGACACATTTGACGACTCACTTTAGATACTCTTGAGTTTTGGCCACTGGTGGACTACTACTGCAAAGCAGGGGAGGCAATACCGTCATAACTGGGGGCTAGTCCGGGATTAATTATCGGACCTGTCTAGTAATTCCCTAGTCGTGATTGACATAAATTTCACATTTACTGAAAGAATATTGTCAAGAGTGTGTTTATTGTAAGACTGAGCATACATTGCAAGTATAAATAACAGTAAAAGTAACTGTGGAAAGAATAATTGAATAATCAGAAAAAAACCAAACTTTTTGTAATATAACTTAAAGTTAAAGTAAATTAAGAAGTTCACTTGCTGTGGCTAATTAAGTGTTGTAAACCTGTATTTTTCTAGTTAAGTAGCTGTTGTACATTTGTGTAGCTTAGTAAACAGACTTTCCGCTCAGAATGGCAGAGTCCCAAAATCTTCACACTTTTTATCTGAATGTCGAGAAGGAACTGGGCATGACCGGTCAAACTCTGACAGATTTTGTGACTACGAGTAGTTCCGTTAAAGCCGAACAGGAGACAGCAGAGAAAGCGGCTGAAACTGAAGAGAGAAGGATGGCCAGAAAGCACGAAAAAGCCCAAGCTGAGGAAAAGGAAAAGCAAAGAGCACACGAAGCCGCAGAAAGAGAAAAAGAAAGGGCATTCCAAGAAAAGAAGGAACAGGCCGAGAGGACATTCGCCAGGGAACAGGCAGAAGGAGCCGAAAAGGAGAGGGCCCATCAGATCCGACTGAAGGAATTATAAATTGAAGGAAGAATGGTAGATTCTAGTTCTAACAATGGTAGGTCTGGCAGTTCTCGAGGTAGCGATGGGGAAAAATTTCTCCGGCAGTGGCGCCTAATGCCATATCCTTCCAATTAGCTGTCTATTCTGAGCCTTCAGAAGAAAGACATCTATCTCTCTAGGTTTGAATCCTTAGCAGCTACATATGGCTTGGAGAGGGAGAGATACAACATGAAGCTATCCCAGAGTCTGAGGAGATCTGCTTATAATGTATTTCTTAAGATGCCCGTGGAAGAACAGAACAACTACGACATGTTGAAGAAGGCTCTGCTTCAACGTTTTATGCTAAATGCAGAGACTTTTCGTGATGGTAAGCGGCAAAAGATGAATCGTTTACACAAATTGCTACATGACTAGAAACGTACTTTGAGAAGTGGGGTTCTCTCAGCACCTTAGATGAATCGTATGAAGGGCTGAAGGAGATGATTGTCGTGGAGCATTTCAAGGACTCGCACCCCACACATGAGAATGTTCCTGGCGGAGTACGGGGCCGAAACTCTTGAGCAGGTGGTACTATTTGCTGATAAGTACCAGAGCGCCTAGTTGGAAGCGAATCCGTCTAAAAGGCGCCACCACGATCTCCAAAAGTACGGACACCACAACATATAACACAGCCCACCAACAGCAACAAAAATCACAAGATCACCACAGGTATAAACAGAGCAATTCAGCCCAAGGAACTGGAACGCGATTGGGTACGGTGTGCAAAAATGACACACATTTTTCATCGGATTGTAAGAGGCAAAAAACAGGCCCTTACAACGTTGGTTGTTTGATCACTACGTAGATAGGGAATCATGACTTAACAACATGTGAACAGAATCCCAGCCACCCCTCTATTACTGAACTCGTAACTGTGGGTAACCGATCAATACGGTGCTTATATGATTCGGGTCTAGAATACTCGGCTTTAGTTTCTCCATCTTTGGTTAAGGCCCACAAGTATACTGGTGAAACTGAAGAGATACAGGGGCCTCGGAAGAGTATAAAACCTTTTCTTCTTCCGGTTGTGGAAATTCATGTCTCAACTCGATATGTCCGGGGAAAAATCAATGCCGCAGTTTCAGACGATTTAGTCTATCCTCTCATTTTAGGGAGAAAATATGTCTTCCTTGGCGATACTTCGAAGAAACCCGGGTCGACACAAGAGAGAAAGAGAGAGAACACAGGACACGCCCCTGCGGCCCTTGAGCTCTCATCTCTAACAAGCCCCAACATATCGGAGCTAAAGAAGGCCGATCAAACCCTAAAGCCTTCCTTTTCAAGGTTGTATGGAAACTACTCCCATACTCCTCAGGAAGCATATTATATGGAGAAACGTTTAGTTTACAGACGGGTCGGGAACAACAGACAGTTGGTTGTCCCACTCCCATATAGAACCCCTCTGATGCAGCAATTGCATAAACCCTATTCACAACCACATCGAGCTACACGTAAGTTATTACGTCATGTTTCCTGGAAATACTGGTGGCCAGACATGCAACGGGATATTCGTCAGTATGTACACGATTGCTCGGACTGTCATATCATGGAAAACCAGAATGGTTAAATGCATAATTTATCTGCAAGGACGGTGATGGAGCAGAGCGCACACCTCCCGACATTGGAGAGCTCTGACTCACCATTTCTTCTGAGCTTAACAGAGCTGAAACGAGCTCAAAAGGAGGATGTAACTTTAGCGCCCTGCTCTGAACAACGGCACAGCACGCATGACCATACTCTGGATGGAACATTTTACCACGCGGATGGAGTTCTGTTTAGAATAATGAGACCTGGGACCCGACAAATCGTCGTGCCACTCCATTTAAGACCACAGATTATGAGAGCTGGACACGTATCGCCGTCAGGGATAGATATGTCTGTAGGGAAAACGATGCGGAATATAAACGCACATCACTTTTGGCCAGGGCAAAGTGTGGACATCAACGTTTCCATCATCATCGTCGTCATGATGTTCATAAGCTGCTATTTTCACATCAAAAGTCTGCTGCAACGGATCTCCAACATCTTCTGATCCTTGTTGATGATCCACTCTAGTAGACTCTTTCCTGTGCATTTCTTGATGTTATTTTCCCAATTAATAGCACTGTCTTTCTCTAGCTCGTTACCTTCAACTCTTACTTCCACTATGGTCTTCAGTCAGATGTTTTCTTTTTACATACCAAAATATTTTAACTCCCTTCGGATCTGCATTAATTCTCTTTTCATTCAACTTTTTCTATGACCTCTTTATTTGTTTTCTCTATCAATAATATACGTTCCCGTCTTCACACACACCAGAATCACAATCGTTGTTCACACGTGACCTTAATAGTCCACCACCACTACTCCCGCCCGTGTAGCTGCTATATCTGAGACGACAATTTAATAAGACAACTGTTCCCTCTGGCATGTCGTACAAGGCGACTAATATGGAGCTGGCAACCTCATGATGTATACAATATTGGTACAGAAACCACTACTGCAATAGTACACGAATACTTTAGTGCAGGCTTCGTGTAAAAGGACTAGCTGTAGTAGTGGTGGTGGCTCCAAGCTCCAGTCTGAGCGAAAAGAAACGTGCATATATATATATATATATATGCACATAATTTATTTGGGTGTGCTCACCTGCGCGTGCACACATACGCACATGAACAAAGAACAAGCTAGTGATAAGGATGAAAACGGAAGCCTGTCAGTCATGAACAAATAACTACAAAAGGTATGTGGAGGGAACTCGCAAGATAGAAACGCAGATAAACGAAACGAAAGAAAGTATGAAAAAAAAACATAAAGACTGACATATAGACACAGGTAGATAGACGGAAAGAAAGAAAGAAAACGACAAACCGAAAAAAAGAAAGCAAGCAAGACAAAGACAAAGGAAGACACCAAGAAAGAAAGAAAGAAAAAAGAAGAAAATGCAAGAAAGAGTGAAAGACAGATTGAATGAAAGAAAGAATGAAACAGAAAAATGAAACAGAAAGACAAACGGATTGATATACACAGACTGACAGACGGCAAGAAGGAAAAGACAGAAAAAGACAGAAAAAAGAACGAAAGAACGAACAAAAAAGTGATGAATGAAAACAAGGAAAGAACGTAACAGCAAGACAGAGAAACATGGACAGACAGACATAGAAAGAGAGAAAGACAAATATTCAGAGAACAAACAAACAAACAAAAAATAAAAGAAGTGATTAGCGCCGTAAAGATTTGTTCTAGTTCAGCTGGTCGTGCGTCGTAACACGGTCACTTTCACAGCCAGCAGCCGATCACGTCGTGGAAACCTCCATCGAATCTCCACAGCGCTTATTGTGTCTCTTGGAGCCGCGCTGGTGTAATGGTTAAGACGTTCCGCTAGCGACCAGGTTTTCAAGGTTCAAGCCCGGGCGCCGGCATTTGTAGGAGTGTCATCGACCGGGAATTTGACTGAATAACCTGAACGGCTCCTGCAGATAAACCCTCTGTGGACGGGAAGGAGCGAAGCTCCTGACCGGGTTGGAAGGAAAGTCCACTGGTCTCCCCAGCCTCGCAATGACATGTTATTTTGCCAAAAAGGCTGGAAAGCTCGAGTGGCGCTGGTTAGAGGGAAAAAAAAAAAAAAAATTGTGTTTCTGACTCTTCTGTTGCCTAGTGTCTATTCTCTCTTCCAAGTTCCTACTATTTACCTAAATTTGTTATTTGTTCAAGAACAAGTTAGAAACATTAACAACAATAACAAGTTGACACATTCATAAGTAGTCACCTACTTCCCTTAGGTGCAAAGATAGTTAGAGTCATGCAAGTTGTTCCATTACACTTCACTACGTCATCTGTGACGTGATCCTGGCGTCTGCTCCGTTCTTCATCAGAACTGGCGGTGAATCCAGATTTGTTCACAAAATCGCTTACCGCCTTCTCGAAAGTTGACCTAGTTGTTGCTTCGGCTGTCTCTTTGATATCTCGGAGAACTGACATGAGAGAGTCGCTGTGGTATCCGACGGTCTCACAACGCGAGTTGGTAGAAGACACACAGTTGTAACAGTACACGGCATCTGTCAACAAGCGGATTTTCAAAGTAATAATGAAATCATACATGAGAAACTGCTGCTGTTGTTGCAATATTAAGCTCCTTATCAAAGTCAAGAACATTAAAATGATAGAAATAGCACGCACGCGCATACGCGCGCATACGCGCGCACATATATATATATATATATATATATATATATATATATATATATATATATGCTATTTCAATCATCATATGAAGAGAACAGAACGCGTTACGAATTTTAGTGTTCTTGACTTTGATAAGGAACTTAATATTGCAACAAAAGCAGCAGTTAAATACAAGCCCACATTATATATATATATATATATATATATATATATATATATATATATATATAGAGAGAGAGAGAGAGAGAGAGAGAGGGAGAGAGAGAGAGATATAGACAGACAGAGATACGAGATAACCAGATGTAAACATAAATATAATAATAAATATAATATTTATTGTAATATATGTTATTTACCTCAGCCTTATATGAAAGCAAGCTGACAGCTGAATAGATTGTAATAAGTCTTCTTTAAGTTCTTCACCTTCTTTGCTTCCAGTTTTGGTGTTCGATTCCGTGTATATATATCACAATTATATTTTAACATCAATTCCGAAGGCTCAAAATTGAAATAACAAATGCCTGTTTGATGCGTAGTTTTGAGGCTAAGAGATCTAAACCTATCAAATTAATGAGCTTGGTTTTCGTTGATGTTACTCACGAAAACATTCGCTCTATAGTGGAATTACTACGAGACAGGCGGCATACTTTTAATGCACATAGTGGAATACGCTGGAAAAAAAAAATTCTTGCTGCTGAATTTTTCACAATTATGGTATGGTTCCAAAAACATGAACCATCGTGTGGTATGGTTCCAAAAACATGAACCATCGCTTGGAATGTCACCAGATGAAAAAAACTTTTTCAGTCAATGTTAAGCAATTGCCTCCAATGATTTTCTATATCTTCTAGTTTTGACTTATCAGATAACTCTAAACGGAGTTCAGAAAAGGGAGGTCGAGTGTTGTGTAAGCAAACATTGGGTGACGTTTTTATTAAATTTTTTTTTACGTATTAATATGTCCGGGGATGCGATTAAGACGTTCTTTAAAAGCCCGTTTAAAAAACCGTGGCATCTTTCGCGAATGGTCGCATGAGCCTTCAACGTCATTTTCTTATACTGTATAACTTGATTCTATTTTAAATTTTGGCGCGTTATTTAACTATATAACTAAATCTACCAGCGCTGTCTGCAAATATGGGGCGTTCAAGACAAATAACAACAATTTGTTTGCGCTCGCAGAGTTGCAGAAGGGAAACTAAATTCATTACAATATAATGATTAAAAACATATACCCGCCAGGTAACACAAAGTAGCAAGGAAAGTTTACAAGTAGAAAAAAAAAAAAAAGTCGTGAAATCGCGAAGTCATAAATTTACTAGCGCGGGGCCAGTAAAAGTGGCTTAATTCGCGAAAAGTAGAGTAATCTGGCAACACTGCACCCAACGGCCGCTTCGCTAATTAATAGTCAAGACCGCTAATTTTATATATTCACATTGCAGACCAATATTTATACACCAGCATATTTTGCACGTGCGTAAGACGATGTACATTTTATATATATATATATATATATATATATATATATATATATATATATATATATATATATATATATATATATATATATATATATATATATATATATATATATATATATATATATATGGGGAAGGGGGGAGGAGAGAGGCAGGCCGACAGACACCGAGAGAGACTGAAACATAAAAAGCAAATATACCCCAACAGAAACAAAAAGTCCCCATTACGACTGAAAGCCGATTCCTCTTTCGTAGTTTTTCAACTTAGATTTTTCAACTTAGATTTTTCAACTTAGATTTTTCAACCTGGAGAATAGAACATGAATCTACCTCAGACCTAAGGGTCTTTTATATCTGGACATGCGCCCTAATATAACCGACTAGGTTGACCGGGACGCGCCTCGCCAAAGCGAGGCACAACTTTACCAAAAAAAAATGTCCTTCAGGGGCGAGGAAACGCGCTTAATCGAATCACACTAGGACAAAGTTATTTTGTTTTTTATTTGGTTCGGTGTTTGCCTTCTTCTGGCCAGGCGCGGTCCTTTCAACCTTTTTGGTTATATCAGAGCGCATTTTTTATCCCCCAAACAAGAACTCTGTTGACTGCTAACCCGATCAGCGTTGATAGACACTAATTCCTGAAAAGGACCAACATTATCTATCTGCTAGCATAAAGCCCTAACAAGGACTCGCCAGCTACGCCAACGCCCGAGCTAGTTTGTATAGGTTATTAGCTAGACTATTTATTCATCAGTGTTGCAGATCTAACCAAGTTACGATGTGTTGAGCTGTTCTGAATCCTCTCTTTCTCCTGCTCGTTATCTTTGTACTTCAATTTTTGTTGTTGTCGGAATGCAGTCCAGTGGACTTTTTCCTTCTAATGTGACAAGCTTCTTTTACTCTTTTATTTAGCTCCTCATGTTTTTTATTGTATTTTTAGCATCATCTTCTTTTCTTCTTCAAGTATACCTGGTGGTGTAGGCGATTATGTCTCTCCACAACTTCCTGTCTATAGTTCTATTTATCAATTTTGTTGTTGACTCCACATTAGACAATCTTTGAAGGACCGAGGACTAGAATGGAACCAGGCCAAGAGGAAGACAGCCGATAGGATAGTCTGGCGCTCTCTCTTCCAAACCTCTACACCTGACGGTAGAAGGGGAACGACTAAGTAAGTAAGTTGTTGACTCCTTTTCATGCCGTGATGTCAAACTGCCCAGTATCGTCTCTGTTTGTCGCCTTCTCATTGTACTTCAATCTTTCCTGTCGGCACGTGATACTCCAGCCTACTCCCCATAAACTGCTCAAAGAAAGTTGATTGCTTGTTTCTAACGATGAATAAATTTCCTTTTAGCATTGGCTTCTTTCGGATATCATCATTTGAGCTGTCCATGGTATTTTTATCATCCTTCTGTAAAACTGCTTTTCTTACTTGTTTAATTGTCCATGACTCACTTCCATATGCCAGGATTGGTTCTATATCGCACTGAAGAACTCTCTTACATCCACTGACAAAGAATTATTGCATAAAATACTTTTCATTTGACAGAATGCTCATTTGCCTGAGCTATTCTACTCCTCTCTTCTGAGATGCATCTTCCATCCAATATTAGCATGCCTAGGTATTTGAATCTATTGACTTGTTTTAAAACTGTTGCATTTACTTCGATATAATTTTTAACATATTTCTGTAAAATCAGAGTTCCCCCCATCCGGAATTTGTTTGACTGTGCACAACTTCCTTCCATACAGCACGATTAGCATTAAACAGCAGTATAACACTATATTGTTCCTGCTGGTTTGTTGCAATCAAGATGTCTCGTTTTATAAAGTGCTCTTTCGCTAATATTATTCTTCTCTTCATCGCAGAAATACATCCTCCACCCGATGTTAGTAATGTGCCCTGATATTTGAGTCTATTGACTTTTAAAACTGTCCCACAATATGTTAAGGAATTACCAAGAATAAAGCCAGACCAAATCAAAAGAGAAAATTTAAAACAATAAAAAGTGTTCAGAATAAGTATATATTTAGTTTCAAACTGGAAAACGTGAAAAGGGTATAGTATCGCCGCAGATTATACCCATATTTTCACGGTTGAGACAGTGGCACTATTATATAGGCTATAATAGAAATAAATCTAACGACTTGGAAATTGACAGTTGAATATATTCGCTCAAAGTGAACGCAGCTGACGAGATATGGCGATTGCAGACAACCGAGAATCCGTATACGTGATAACATTCTTTCATACCCATCAGTTCACCTATGATCGTAGGCCTTCAACAAACGCATGCCAGTTCTTACTGATAACATTAGCCATGCAATATTATCTACCCTTACCTGCTGGAGAATAATGGTTGAGTATCACAATGGCGGCTACCAGCAATCTGATTGTTTTGCTGCCGCTCATTTCCATTCTGTTGCAAACTTTAATCCTTCAGACACGAAGTAAATCAAGCTGGGGAGAATAAAGACAAGTTATTGGATGTGCGCGTGTTGCCTTGATAATTTAACATCAAACACGGAACGTCTGAAGGGAGCGATAGTAGACCAGTGGCTGCCATATTGGCTAAACACGGGGCATTTCTGCTTGAAGCTGGAATTTTTGTTTATATTTTTATTTTTTAAACAGCCCCATTCTTTGTCGGCTGTTATTAATTTTGACAAAACTCAGAACAGGGTTGATGATAGGTTAAGGCTTGCTGCTCGAAACAGGGTTGAGGTTAGGTTAAGGCTAGCTATGATGTAAAAATAGAGAGCTAGTCTGTAATAATGGGCAACATGGCGGACCTTCTCTATTGTCGCCGCCGTTTACCTAGGGAAAATTGTTCAACAAACAAGAATGCGTAATAACGAACAATGTTTGATACACCGAAAACAGTTTTAATGGCTGAAAATACACAGAATTGCAAGATGTTGAGATATTAGTAAACAGTAAACGTTGTGAATGTCCTATGTAATTCGTGAGGGTCTGTGAGGAACCGAAAAACAATTTACCTGCTACTCCCCAGGGGTGTTCTTAAAGTAGTTGGCACCTTGGGCGGATCTTATCTTTGCCCCCTCTCTGACCCCAATAAAGAAAAACACACTTGCAAGTACATTTTTAACAATAAATACTGTCATTATAGTGTCCGATGGCACCACCCTCCCCCTTTCCCAGCTGTCACCCGGGGCGGACTGCCCCCTCACACCCCCATAGTACGCCACTGCTGCTCCATCAGGCATGGTATAAAAGGTCACTAACACAAATAAAAAAAGGTTTCCATGGAACTAGTAACTTCATGTCAAACATCTGGCTACAGACACCACTACTACAAGAGAGACAGTATATAAGTTAGTAAATAAATAAACAAAGGTAATTAACAGGTACTCGTTGGACATAAAGGTAATTAACAGGTACTCGTTGGACATAAAGGATGACACTAGACAACAGAAAAGAAAATATAAGTGATAGGCTTACAGGGAATTGAACCTAGGACCAACCAAACGGCGCCATCGCCTTGCTGTGACAGCACATCGTGAAAGGACGCTCATCCTTTATGTCCAACGAGTACCTGTTAATTACCTTTGTTTATTTATTTACTAATTTATTCACTGTTCACAGGACTCAATGTTTCCTCCATTATTTATACAAGAGAAATACAATGTTTTGGTGCAGGCTGCATGCGATTGAGCCAGCTTCTGTGGCTGCTACTAACGGACGCACGAATTATTCAAGGACGCCTAAGCCAGCACACCTGATACAAGAAATGTTCACGGACTACGCTTCATCTTGCAACTCTGTAATGGCGTAGGTAGGCTAACTATTTACAACTGAACATTAGTCTTGCTGCCCTGTCTGGTCCCCGGGAATCTCTAAGGAGACAAAGAATGTGACTACTGCTCGTATAATGCGAAGACTATGAGGCTGTGTATGAGGTTGTGTATGAGGTTGGCAACCTCATCACGTAACACAAATTAATACTAAAACATATGCTGAGAGAGCACAGAGTTCTGCAGTGTGGCTTCCTGAGAGGGGGCCTACTGCTGTGGTGGCCCCCTTGTTCCGTAAGGAGAGGGAAAGCAATAATTTCACGATTTGTGTTTTAATTTATTCAATGAAAAAAACGTAAATAAATATAAAAAAATTCACTGAAAACATACCATGTGCAAATATCCAATACTCGGGCACACAAAGATGTTAGTTAGATGACTTTCAGATGTAAATATAACAGACTTCACCCGTCAGGATTTAGGTACTTGCGAATATAACACGAAACCTGTTTTGACTCAAATATCTACTCCTCAACACTGACTTCAGTACAATGTAGATTGACGCTGATTACAGTTATTCTATACACGGACATTGCATGAAAAACTCACTGCTTGTTTTCGAAACCCTAAAAGGGCAATTCATCCCAATGCACGGGGCCGGCTTAAGGGACGAGCTAATGGGAAAACTAGTTCGAGGCGACAAAACTGACCAATAGAAAAGAAAAAAAAATGTAAACACAATGAAGCAGTCATAGGTGGGAACTTTTTTAACCTGGATTTCTTTAAATATTTATTTGCAAATAACGAAAGAGCGTCCGACTGGCAGAGTGATTAGAGCGCTTACCTTTCGAGGCAAATTCACAAAGTTCGAAAACTGGTAGAAGGTGACGTAAGACGCATCATCATTAGCTTCCATCTCCACATCCAGGATTGGTTGCAATGAATCTCCAACGTCTTCTGTCTCTTGTCTTGATGGAGCACTCTGATAGAATCTTTCCTGTCTCTTGTCTTGATGGTGCACTCTGATAGACTCTTTCCTGTTTCTTGTCTTGATGGTGCACTCTGATAGACTCTTTCCTGTTTCTTGTCTTGATGGTGCACTCTGATAGACTCTTTCCTGTCTCTTGTCTTGATGGTGCACTCTGATAGACTCTTTCCTGTTTCTTGTCTTGATGGTGCACTCTGATAGACTCTTTCCTGTCTCTTGTCTTGATGGTGCACTCTGATAGACTCTTTCCTGTCTCTTGTCTTGATGGTGCACTCTGATAGACTCTTTCCTGTCTCTTGTCTTGATGGTGCACTCTGATAGACTCTTTCCTGTCTCTTGTCTTGATGGTACACTCTGATAGACTCGGTCCTGTCTCTTGTCTTGATGGTGCACTCTGATAGACTCTTTCCTGTCTCTTGTCTTGATGGTGCACTCTGATAGACTCTTTCCTGTCTCTTGTCTTGATGGTGCACTCTGATAGACTCGTTCCTGTCTCTTGTCTTGATGGTGCACTCGGATAGACTCTTTCCTGTCTCTTGTCTTGATGGTGCACTCTGATAGACTCTTTCCTGTCTCTTGTCTTGATGGTGCACTCTGATAGACTCTTTCCTGTCTCTTGTCTTGATGGTGCACTCTGATAGATTCTTTCCTGTCTCTTGTCTTGATGGTGCACTCTGATAGACTCTTTCCTGTCTCTTGTCTTGATGGTGCACTCTGATAGTCTCTGTCCTGTCTCTTGTCTTGATGGTGCACTCTGATAGACTCTTTCCTGTCTCTTGTCTTGATGGTGCACTCTGATAGACTCTTTCCTGTCTCTTGTCTTGATGGTGCACTCTGATAGACTCTTTCCTGTCTCTTGTCTTGATGGTGCACTCTGATAGACTCTTTCCTGTCTCTTGTCTTGATGGTGCACTCTGATAGACTCTTTCCTGTCTCTTGTCTTGATGGTGCACTCTGATAGTCTCTGTCCTGTCTATCTCTTGATGTTATCTTCCCACTTATAGCACTCTCTTGCACGTTTGCCTTCAACTCTCCCTTCTGTTACGGTCTTCAGTGTCACGTGATATTTATTTTTACATGGCCAAAATATTTTATCTGTATAATTTTGATCTCCTTCATTACTTCTCTTTTCAGTCCTAGATTTTCTGTGATCTCTTTATGCGAATGTACTCGTCTACACAGCTGTAAATGGGTACTTGCCTCTGCTCTTGAGTTAAGGAAGGCACAGGCAGGAAGAAAGGGAACTGGTCACCCCATCTCATCAAGCAGGCCCTAATATGGTGAGTCTCTAACACTTCACTATCCTACGGCAGTATTTGCTACAGGACTACCTTTAAATAACAAAACTCAAAGCTGGAAGATTTCACCCTGCTCAGACACATAAATAATATACATATATATGTAGGGCCAGGGGGCACCTATTAAATAGTCTGCTGGGGGCAATTGAGCCCCTTTTGGCTCGGGAAAGCGGGAAGATTTTTCCTTAATCAGATACATAATTAATATAAATAAATATGTAGGGTTAGGGGTTGGCTGGGGACAACTGAATCCCTAGAGCCGGCCATGTCAGTGAAGAACAATTATGTGACAAGATGTCATTGGTGGTTGTCAAATGCCGTGTAAATATTCAACGCGGGTTTTGGTGATGGCAATTGCGTTCTGATTCAACCACCGAATTTAAGTCTGGATTTAAAGACACGTGCCTAGCCACAAGAAGACAAAACCCTCAATGGAAAAGATGGAAGACAGACGTAGATGGACGGAGTGACAAACGAGTGACACCTCGTATATATTAGAGGTACAGGCGGACGGACAGAGTGATATATATATATTAGAGATACAGGCGGACGGACAGAGTGACAGATATATTAGAGGTACAGACGGACAGAGTGACATATATATTAGAGGTACAGTCGGACGGACAGAGTGACATATATATTAGAGGTACAGTCGGACGGACAGAGTGACATATATATTAGAGGTACAGACGGACGGAGTGACAGATATATTAGAGGTACAGATGGACAGAGTGACAGATATATTAGAGGTACAGACGGACGGACAGAGTGACAGAAATGTTAGAGGTACAGACGGACGGACAGATTGACAGAAATGTTAGAGGTACAGACGGACGGACAGAGTGACAGAAATGTTAGAGGTACAGACGGACGGACAGAATGACAGAAATGTTAGAGGTACAGACGGACGGACAGATTGACAGAAATGTTAGAGGTACAGACGGACGGACAGAATGACAGAAATGTTAGAGGTACAGACGGACGGACAGAGTGACAGAAATGTTAGAGGTACAGACGGACGGACAGAATGACAGAAATGTTAGAGGTACAGACGGACGGACAGATTAACAGATATACTAGAAGTAAAGACGGACGGACAGAATGACAGAAATGTTAGAGGTACAGACGGACGGACAGATTGACAGATATACTAGAAGTACAGACTTGACGGACAGAATGACAGATACCTTGTATATTAGAGGTACAAACGGAAGGACAGATTGACAGATATACTAGAAGTACAGACGGACGGACAGATTGACTGATATATTAGAGGTACAAACGGACGGACAGATTGACATATATACTAGAAGTACAGACGGACGGACAGAATGACAGATATATTAGAGGTACAAACGGAAGCACAGATTGACAGATATACTAGAAGTACAGACGGACGGACAGATTGACTGATATATTAGAGGTACAAACGGACGGACAGAATGACAGATATATTCGAGGTACAGACGGACGGACAGATTGACAGATATATTAGAGGCACAGACGGACAGACAGAGTAACAGACTTATTAGAGGTACAGACGGTCAAACAAAATGACAGATATGTTAGAGGTATAATCGGACGGACAGAGTGACAGATATATTAGAGGCACAGACTAACTGATAAAAGATTTATAAAGCAGGCAGACAGTCCGAGAGAAAGATTACAACATTGACTTAACTAGCAGTCCTCTTCAGGGCTTCATCATGCTAGCAGATAAATACTGGTAGTCCTTTTCAGGGCTTCGTTTTATCAACGCTGCAGGAGCTAGTACTTCTTTTCAAGAGCTTCACCTTGCTAGCTCTTGAGTCTCCAAAGTGGTCGATATTACCCTCAGGGGTCGAAAGTGACATCCCTGGGGTTGATAAACCCCAAAGGATCGATGAAACTTTTGGTGTTGAAAGTTGACAATCAAATAAGAAATGCCTGTTGTGATTCAATTTTACACCTGGAAGTTTTCTTGGGGGCGATTAAATGTTTGGTGCATATCTTGTCGTAAACTTCACGCCGAGGTTTTAACAGTCAAGATAAGTGGGACAAAAACTAAAATTACTTCCTCCTTTTTTAAGTATTACGTTTTCCTATTTGTGTGTGTGTGTGTGAATTTGGAGTTGTTAAGAATAATTTCATGAAATCTTCTGAATTATGTCTAAACTACACCAAACTCTAAAATGGGAATGAATTGTTCTGTTATAAACTGTAATACCATTACAGGTGAGGTATGTAGTCTAAGGCAATGCTCCGCAACCGGCGTGCAGCTGTACACTGACGTGCCGCCGATGTCTGCCTGGTGTGCTATGACATCAGGCAGAATACACTATATAATGGGATAAAAAATTATACATGGTAAAATATCTAACACGTAACAATTTTACACATAATAAGTTCAGTTATCATCATCCATCAGACAAAAATAGGGAGTGTTGTCTTGTGATAGCATCGAATTTTTAAGTATTTGCCATACCCATCAATTTAAAGTAAATATTTTAGTGTGCCATGAAGTTTTGAAAGGTGTTCCGACAAGTGAAAAAGGGTGCTGAGCACTGGTCTAAGGGACGTAATCATAATTATACTAAGAAGAGATACTGGTTTAAGAAGTGTCATCGATAAAGAGTCGTTTATTGTAGAACATAAGATGAGAATTTAAAAGTAATAGTCACGAGATAAGCTGCTAGAAAGTTAGAGGACCATTCTTTTTAAAGGAGAAAAACGCGCGCTCTTCGCACTTTACCATGTAGTTTTGTAGTTTTTGAGGCTTCACCATGTAGTGCTCAGCAGTAGTCGCACGCTTATTCGCAACAGACTTCAAGTTTTCTCACGACAGTCATTGTTTGCAATTCTTAGATACGTCTAGAAAACTAGTCAGAAGCACAGAAGAAGTTATGCAAGAATCGTTGATCGTCAGAATCCGTCAATTCTGGTTTGTACTTGCCTAAAATTAGTTAAAGAAGAGAAAACTACGCACAGCGAGTTTCTTCTTTAATTTTCTTTGATCCTTTGCCGCCGACTGTCAAAGCAGTCAGTGGCCATCACGCATGTTGGCGTCTTATAGGGCAGCTACAAACTGTTTCCACTTTGCTCGGTCAGCGGTCATCCTTCGTACAGTACCCCAGCTCTGGTTCATTCTTTGTATCTCGGCCTATACAGTTCTCCGTCAAGTTGTTTTTGGTTGGCTTCGCTTTCCTTCAGGGGTCCATAGCATTGCTGTTCTTGTGTTGGCATCGGGGTCTCTTCTGAGGACGTGGCCAACTCAACTCCAGCGTCATCCAGCTATGATGGTGTGCATGTTCTCTTGTTACTCCGAGTAAGCAGTTCTTGGTTGGTGATGGTATTCGGCCAAAAGATTCGGAGAATTTTCCTTGGGCAAATTGTGTGGAAGGAGGACAACTTCGACATTTCCTTTTCTGTTATTCTCCAACATTCCGCACCATAGAGAAGCGCTATAATATAATCTTACTTTGGTGTTTGTGCTGTACTGAGAAGACTTCCAAATGTTGTTTAAACTAGCAAAGGTTGTTATCGCTTTATTCATTTGTTGTTGATGTATTTGCTTGTTCCGCCGTCTGGTGTTACTATGCATCCTATAGCACGTTTCACTAGCTTTGCCCAACTTCAAAATGCTATATCTCAGCGAATATATAACGCATGTAAGTGAAATTTTGTGTGTGAATTTGAAATGGTATAGACCCTATGAATTAAATTTTTCATTAAAATGCGGCCATTGGTTTCAATTTTCGTTTCTTTGCGATATAATATAAAATCCTACTTGCCAACACACATCACACGCACACATATTGAAATGTCTACAGTAAATTATACGACCTCATTTGCACATTTTTGGTTTATCAAGCAATTGGCATGATTTTAGTGTGAAATTGCGTGAAATTGCACTTCTTGAACATAAAACAGTTTATTTCCGGTGTTACGCACACATTGTCAATCAGTGGCGTGTCTACAAAAAGTATTGTTTGGTTAAGTATAAAAAATGAGTCTGCGAGTACATTTTATGACATTACAGCAAATCACAAATAGGATTTTAAAGTATTTCTGCAATGAAGCTACTCGAGGAAAACTATGTCATTCTATTTCAAACCCACAAAAGAGGACTATTCATGCCTTGGGGATAAGCAAACGATCATTGCACCGCTGGATAGCCACATCTGAAATGTGTAATTCCAGTGTTTTACACACGAAAAATAGGCCAAGAGTGGTGGATAATTTTGACAGAGAATTGATCCGCAGAGAAATTTGCAATATGTTTCACAATAATGAGGCAGTGACTTTAAGGAAATTGAAAATTTGGTTAAGAAAGAATAATCTACGCTATGGAGGACTATTAGAAGTTTGGGATTCAATTTTAGAAAATATGTTGGTGGTAGAAACCTTATTTGTGAGAAGCCTCATATAGTTGCAATGAGAAGCAAATACTTACGCGAGGTCAGAGAATTGAGAAGAGATTGTTATGATTTTGTGTATTTAGATGAAACTTGGATCAATGCGCACCACAGTAATGAACGAGAATGGCAATCATCTGATGGGACAACTAAGAGACTAGTACCAAGCAGCAAAGGACAGCGCCTAATTATTGCACATGCAGGAAGCAGCCATCATGGGCTTCTAAATAATAATACTTAACTCACATTTGTTTCAAAATCCACAGATAATAGGGATTATCATACAGAGATGAATGGCAAGATATTTCAAGATTGGATTGTGAATCATGTACTTCCTTCCTTGGATAGACCGTCGTGTTTGAAAATGGACAATGCTTCATATCACAACGTTGTGGCACCAGAAGATAAAGTTCCTAATTCATCAAGTACTAAAGATGTAATAAAGAATTGGCTGACCAAAAACGAAATGTCCCTGAAGCCTGAATTACTTGGAATTGTAAAAAAGACACAGCATACAAAGATATTTCACATAGACAAGGCAATCCATGAACATGGTCACAGATGTTTAAGATTGCCTCCTTACCATTCGCACTTAAACCCAATAGAATTAGTCTGGGCTAAAATTAAGGAACAGGTAGCAACAGAAAATAGAACGTTCAAATTAAAAGATGTTGAAATACTTACAAAAGCCGCCATCTCCAATATAGCCACGGATTATTGGAAGAAATGTGAGAACCATGTGTTACAAGAGGAAGGGGAATATTGGAAGAATGATGGTTTGTCTTTCATTCGGCGGAGATTGATTATCAATTTCTCAGAGACATCTGATTATGATTCGGATGAAGTTTAATTTCTTTAAAGATGACCTTACCGTTATTTACAAGCAGATTAGAGGAGCAACGTTCCATTATGATATTTATGAACCGCAAAGAGGTGATAACTATTGAAATAATTAGATAAATGAAGGTCCAGTTTGGTAGCGCATTAAATGTCAATGACAAACAATGTCACGAGTATCTCCCATGCAGATCATTTAAGAAATCATCTTCAACAGGTATTCATATGCAAACGTGATGGCCACATTATTGTAATAGTAGACACGCCTATGCCTATTCAATTCACAGAATCTGGGACTGAAGTGGTAAAATTTCTTTTTTCGATACACAATAATTAGTATGCCGACAAAGATCAAAGGATTTCATCCGTTTATGTGAACTGGACAAGATGCACAGATATAAAGTATATATTTGTTGGGTCTATCCCAATATAACATCGTATGCAAAAAATGGCATTAATACGTTCGACGGTTAATCAGATAATTACATTTGAAGTTGGGCAAAGCTAGTGAAACGTGCTATAGGTATGTAAATGTGTCCGTCTGCTCCATCTTCTGGTTCCTTATTGTTATGGGCTCAGGATTACCTACATTGAGTGTCATGACCTCTGTCTTCTTTAGACTGATGTTCAGACCCACCTGTTGGCTATACTTATTCAGTTATGTTTTTTCTTGGAAATGTTGATGTGAATGTGCGAATAGTGCAATGTCATCTGCATATTCCAGATCTTCCAGGGTAGAAAACGTTGTCCATCTAACTCCTCTTGGACTGTCCTATGTTGTCTGGCGCATCACCCAGTCGTACTCCTGTCTTCATCTCAACAGTTAGGTTGCTCAACCCAACACTGCATGTAAAGTTAGCATAAAGGTTTTTTTTATGATGGAAACAATGCAGCTGGGAATTCCATAAGCCCTCAGTATTTTCCATAGGCTGTCTCTGTGTATGCTGTCAAAAGCCTTTTCAAAATCAACAAAGTTAATTTATAGCTGTCTCTGCCATTCTGAGCACTGCTCTATAATGTTCCTGAGGGTGAATATATGATCGGCACATGTTCTATTCTTTCTGAATCCTGCTTGTTTTTTCCTCAGTTTATGGTCTACTGCTTTTGAAATTCTCTGGATAATTATCATGGCTAGTATTTTACTGGGAAATGAGAGTAGAGTAATTCTGCAAGGTCACTGTTGCGTGCATATTTTGACGCACATATTACAAAAATCGATATGGCTATTTAATTTGGAAAAAATATAGACATTCATTCATTTGTGTATGAAAATGCTGTCTATGGGGAAGGCTAGATAATCCATAATTGTTTTACCCTGTTGATTATAGGAGTAATCGTTCTTGATATTAATTCGGCGCATGGATATGACACCCTTGTCCGTACCTATTTCTTAGGGCCAGAAAATAGATTAATTTGCTTATTATGTTTATGGCCTGAATTCATATGTATTACTGTTACGTACATTTATTACCTAAGGGGGTAGTCGTCGGTCCTACCAAATGTACGCACCAGTCTTGAGATAGTTATATTATTTGTGCGTTCGATTGATTCACGCACTGACGTGCACAATGCTGTGTGAGTTGCTTTGGACGCACGTGTAACCTAGTTGAGTAGTTTGTGACGTCAGGTTTTGAAGTGGAAACATGGAACTGGCTTGTGTCCATGATTGTAATTTTATATTGTGTATCCAATGGCATGTTGAAGGAAGCCATTTATTATTGTGATTTGTATTGGTCTTCAGGTCGAAGCCAATCGCAGTTATGTCACGTAAGTTATCGCCCACTTCTTATTTTAATGCTGCATAAAAAGGCCGCTCTACTACTAATCTAGCGGGAATTTTATCATTCCTAGAATGGATCTACAGAGTCGCTTGCCTTTAAGATTTGGATCGTAGACGGAGAATTCCTACGAGTAGAAGAAGTTATATTGTTTACCTTATGCACATGTTTTAAATGCCGTACATGCTTCAATGCCAAAGTCGTGGCATGGATGTAAAGAGAGGGTAGCCAACTGAAAGCCTTTAACTGATAGGATTATCGTATATGACTTTGTGTGAAATTATATGATGTACAACGCTATGTAGGATGAACGTCTGGGAATTTTAACAAATGTAATATGGAAGATTTCATCCCAGAGTATGAATACGTTACCATGATAGACGTCCTTGAAAGAAGGTCAACGGTCGTGACTGAGAAGGATATTATACGGTAACAGTTTTGTAATCCTTAGTCTATGGACAGAGGTCTTTACTAGAAGAGAATCTTCAGGAACTTTAGCAGCAATAATTAATATGTTGTCGTGTGATCATTGCGCCTGTGACGATGTCCGTCTTGTCCACTTCGTGTCCTGGTGAATAAAATCTATGTAAAGTTACCAACGACTTGTGTGCTGCCAATACTTGACCAGTTCACCCAATTCAAGATACTTGTTGGTTTTCGTTTAAAAAAACATTGTTGACATTTATTCCGTTGTAACCATTCGCGTTTCAATTCATCACTATGAAAACGACACCAACAATAACTGGTAGGCCAGTGCGGTCTGGAAGTGATTTCAAAGGAACGTACCCATCCAATTGATCGTTTGAAAAGAAGAATGTTTACTTTCAAGGCGACATCATCTCAATTTGGATCCTAGCGGAATATGAATCAAAATCAACTCAAATGCTCAAGGTCTTCAATCAACCTCCACGTCAAGTTTCACAGTGACTGATTACTTGGAGATCATCTCTTCATCATTATTACGTGCGAGCTAGTTTGATATACGCAGAGCGAAGTATTGCATCCTCTAACGTACATACACGGGGACAAGGCACTTTGATTTTTACCTGCACGCGAGCTAAGTATAACTTGTATCCGTTATACACTTTATTACTATTAGCTGTGCCTTAATTGATTATGTCCACTTATATATTTTCCGTGTTATGTGTTATATGTTGTGTATTCTTCGCGGGAGGTTGGGAGGTAGATCTGACGAACGAGATCCATCTCGAAGTCAATTCGGGCTCTTCGTCAGACGTTCTGTAGGACATTATTTTGCAGACTTCCCGCAGTGGAATGTTCCTACGCGTGAGCGTAGAAGGATTCTAGGTCCACTGTGTCTGGTGGTCTGTGACACCTGTCTGTTTTAGCTGTAGTGTCACGTTTACTTGTTGTTTTTGGTAGCTATTTTTACTTGTACCTTAGTTTTATGATGAATTTTGTTTGTATTTCGCGTCCATCTCACCTTTCCTGTCGTTTAGTTTTTTACAAAACCTATGTTTTTTACACTGTGTTGTCAATTGTCTTGTGCATTATTTAATCGCAGTTATCATCGTAATTCTTTACGACATTCCATTTTAGTTTCTCATTTTATTTTAATTGGATTTCTGCGAACGTCTTCGTTTGTTTTGAATATCTTGTCGTGTCATTATTGTGCTATTGTCTGTCACATTACTGCTTTCACACCATTACATGTTATAAATTACATTATTAATTATTAATATTATTGCCTATTATATAAATTGATTTTACCGTTCTAGAACAGGAACGAAGAACACTAGTTGTAGTAACACTTTTAAGTAGTATTATTACATAATAATATTGAAATGGCTACCTTAGACTATTTCATTAAGCAAGCAAAAGCTTTGCAAATACCTGCTGAAGAGGTAAGACAATTCGCTATGTCAGAATATAAGAAAGCTCAAGAAATAGAAGCTGATCAGAGAAGGTTAGAAACTTTACGTTTGGAAAATTTGAAATTTGAGGCAGATCAAAAACGGATTGAGGCTGAGGAACATGAGAAGAAGATGAAATTTGAGGCAGATCAAAGGCAGATCAAAAAAGGATTGTAGCTGAGGAAGATGAGAAAAAAATGAGATTAGCCGCTGAATTGGAAGAGAAACGATTTCAGCGAGAGGCAGAACAGAAACAAAAGGAGGCTGAAGAAAGACTTAGAAAAGAAATGGAAGAAAAAAGATTAATAGCTGAAAAGGAAATGGAACAGAAACAAAAGGAAATGGAAGAGAGAAGATTGATAGCGGAACAAAATGTAAAACGACTTCAGCTTGAGATGGAAGAGAATGAAAAAAAACGACAGCATGAACTGAAATTAGCAGAGTCAGAATATGAGAGACTTAGGTTAACTCAGGAAGCTAATTCTCAGAGAACTTTTGAAAGCCACACTTCATCCAGACAGGATCATTTTAAGGAAATTCACCTTAAATTACCAAAATTTAATCCCCCGTCTGATGACGTAATATTCTTCCTAGATAGGTTTGAGGCCACTTGTGGGTCTTATAACGTGGATAAAGCGCTATACTGTACATATTTATCCAGATTACTTACAGGAGATGCATTAGCAGTTTATCATACCACCAGCATTGGTGAGAAAAATGACTACAATGCTCTTAGAGCAGCACTTCTGCAAAAATTCCAAATGACAGAAAACGAATATCGTTTGAGATTTCACACATTACTACCTCAATCTGCCAGAAATTTTAGTGATTTTCTGTCACAGATACGACTAACATTAGAAAGATGGATCGAATTATCCAAAATTGAAAAGTCGTATGAAGGTCTCTTTGATTTACTGATGCGCGATAAGGTACTTTCGTCGGTAAACCCTACATTTCTCGCATTTTTACACGAACGGAAACCTTTATCTATGAAAAATTTAGAAGAACATGCAAAAAATTTTTGCACTGCTCACCCAAACATGGATCTAAGTAATGCGCAGATTAAGAGTGAATTGCCTGTTGCTTTTGCAGCACAACAAAACAATTTTTCACGCAATCGTTCTTTTAGTGCTGATAGGTATGTCAATAAGGGAAATAATCATAATTTCAACAATGATAACTTTTACAAAGGGAAGCAATTTCAACAATCTGCTCCATTTAATGTTTCTTGGAACCAAACTCACAGATCGCGAGATTTTGGTAACAATTATTTTAAAAATAATCAAGGACATTATAATAAACAAAACTGGAGATCAAGGTCTCAGGGTCCGCAAAACAGACAATTTTTTGGAAATAAACCATTTAACCAACATCATAACGATCATTCTACAAATTATCGGACTAATCCAAATTTTAACTCTAGCAGAAACGACAATTATGGCAATTTTAATGACAAAAATCACAATCGATCGCGCCGACGAGATAGATCGTCGAATAATACAGGTAGACATTCTAATGTTGCTTTTAATGATACACAGGCTAACATTGAACAGGGTAAAGTAGCTGAAACTCACAATGCTATGTCTTGTTCTCTAGATTGTTCCCAGGTGAAAGACTGTCCAGAATGCTCGACTCTTTTCCAGCCTAAGGCGATCACGACGCTGCGTTGCGGACATACCTTGCCTAGCCTGCCTGCAGTCTGTACAGCCACTGCTGCGTCAGTACACCAGGGACAGGGCTCTCTTAAGTTTCACAAGGGATTTGTCAATAATATTTCATGCTCTCTCCTATTTGACTCAGGTTGTACAACAATCGGTGTCCGGACTTCGCTGATCAACCCAAGTTGTGCCACGGGCCGGGTTGTCAAATGTGTAACATTTGGTGGCACTATTGAAACATTTCCCACTGCTATTATTGATCTTCATACTCCTTTCTTTACAGGAAAGATCCAAGCATGTCTTCTGCCTAACCCAATTTGTGATGTAATACTGGGTCGCATACATGGTATTAAAGAGTGTACACCTCAGCAAATAGCTGAATGGGAAGAGCGACATATTCAAACTGCAAATGCAGTAGTGACTAGAGCGCAAGCTACTAATATGTCGCATGATACACCTATTGAACCTACAGTTCATACCACTTGTGATGATGATGCTCCTATTTCACGGGAGTTGTTTGCAACATTGCAAAAGAATGATAATTCATTAAAAAAATTCTTTCAGTATGTTAACAAAAAGAATACAAGCAACAAACTTGCAAAATCTAGACATGACTTTATACTTAAAAATGGGATTTTGGTTAGAGTAATACGGGAAAAGGATTTATCCTTATGTTCTCAGATTCTTGTCCCATCCTGTATGAGATCTCGTATATTACGACATGCTCATGACTCGCAATGTGCGGGCCATATGGGTTTTTCGCGTACCAAATCCAGAGTGCTTTCGGCATTCTACTGGCCAGGCGTCCATAGAGATGTTACTCTCTATTGTCGGTCCTGTTTGATATGTCAAGAAGTTAAGGTACGGGGTCCATTTCATGCGGCTCCTATTCAAGCTGCGGACATCCCGATTAGACCATTTGATAAAATGGCCATTGACATTATTGGTCCAATGCTTCCATCTGCTAGAGGGCATACGCATATTCTTACGTGCATTGATATGTGCACTCGTTGGCCTGAGGCCATCCCTCTCAAGAACACTTCATCTGCCAGTGTAGCAGAGGCATTGATGTTAATCTTCTCACGCATTGGTTTTCCACGGAAAATCTTGTCGGATCATGGGGTTCAGTTCATTTCTGAATCCATGTCTCAAGTTATGAAGACATTAGGTATAGACAGATCTCTTAGTTCTATTTATCATCCGATGTCAAATGGGTTAATTGAGCGTCTCAATAGGACACTCAAGCAGTTGTTGGGTAAGATGACTCAAGACCATCCCCAAGACTGGGATCGGGTCCTACCCGCTTGTCTCTTTGCGTATCGCGAGGTACAAAATCAAGCAACGGGGTTTTCTCCGTTCCAGCTTGTTTTTGGCATGCAACCACGCGGTCCGATGTCGTTAATCCACGACTTATTGGTGGATGAGAATATTGAAGAGGAAACTCAATCCTCTTATGAGTATGTGATCTCTCTTAGAAAGAAAATCATAGATGCTTGTAGACTAGCTACTGCATCATCCGAACATGCCAAAGAAAAAGCTCGTCTATCTGCAAACAAATATAGACGTCTTCGCCAGCTCATACCTGGTGATGAAGCTTTTGTATTACTCCCTGCGCATAACAATCGTCTTTTAATTACCTGGAGAGGTCCTTTCAGGATCATCTCAAGAATATCCGATGTCGACTACATCGTTGATGTTAATGGCAAACATAAAACCTTCCACATTAACATGTTGAAGGAGTATTACTCACGTCCTGATTATCTACAATCAGTGTTCCAAGCAACTGACGATCCTACACCACCTATTCAACACTATTCTAGTTTGTCAGTCATCCAAGAAGAGGAATCTTCTTTCGATGATGTACAACTACCAATACCAGTTGTACCACTCCATTCCACTGAGAAATGGAATGATGTTACTATCTCATCTACTCTTACTGATGATCAACGTCAGCAAGTCTCTAATATTCTACACACGTATGAGGATGTCCTCACTGACATCCCAGGTCATACGTCAGTCATCCAACATGACATTATTCTGACTGACGATACACCGATTCGAGTTCGCCCATATCCTATTCCTTTACACTTTCGTGATAAGGTTGATAAGGAATTGGATGATATGCTCCAATTAAATATAATTGAACCATCTTCATCACCATATTCTTCTTCTATGGTAATCATTAGGAAGAAAGACAACAATATACGTCTTTGCGTAGATTACAGGAAGTTAAACAAAGTTACAAAATTCGATGCGGAACCATTACCTCTTTTAGACGACTTATTAGAGAAATTATCTCATGCCACATTCTTTTCGAAATTTGACCTTTCAAAGGGTTATTGGCAAGTGCCACTCACTACGAAAGCAAAGCCATTCACCGCTTTCTCGACACCACGGGGTCTTTTTCAATGGAATTTTATGCCTTTCGGGTTAATGAATGCGCCAGCTACCTTTGTACGCATGATGCGCCGCATATTGTCTCATCGTCCCGATGTCATTACTTATATAGATGACATCTGTCTTTTTAGTGACTCTTGGGATGAACATATTCAGGGTTTAAAATCTTTACTTTCTACCTTACAGGATTATAACTTAACAGCGAAACCTTCAAAGGCTTTTGTCGGTTTTCATGACATCTCATTTCTTGGTCACCGTATAGGTCGCGGTTTAATGTATACAGAAGACAGTAACGTCTCTAAAATTTTAAACATCTCAGCACCTAAGACAAAAAAACAAGTGAGGTCACTCTTAGGACTAATACAGTTCTATTCTAAATTCATCCCTCATTTGTCTACTATAACTGCACCTCTTTCGTCTTTACTGAAGAAGGGCACACCTAATGTAATAAAGTGGTCGCAGGATCACCAAACGGCGTTAGACTATATAAAACAAATTTTTTCAAATAAGCCTTTTTTAAAGTTGCCTAACAAAGATCTCACCTTTGTTCTTCGCAGTGATGCTTCTTCCTACGCTATTGCGGCAGTTTTGATGCAGGAATACGGAGGCACCTTATTTCCTGTTATGTACGTATCCAGAAAGCTTACAACGAGCGAGATAAATTACTCCGTTCTAGACAAAGAGCTCCTTGCTCTTGTCTGGGCAATCACAAAACTGGATCGTTATCTCCTCGGATCACACTTTGTGGTGGAGTCTGACCAGAAAGCTCTTACCGCATTGAATACAGGGAACGTTAAGTCATCAAAGTCAGCGCGTTACGCTATAGCTCTTCAACCGTTCCATTTTGAGATACGAGCTATTCCTGGAGTGCAGAATGTATTTGCAGACTGTCTTTCAAGATGCCCTAGTGAACTTGGTGAAACTAAACTACTTTTAGATGGAGAAACGTCCTCACCGAAACATGAATAACTTTGTACAGTGTCATTAATTGTACATCTGTGAAGACTATGTATAGTTTTGCAGTATTCGTATAAATATAACTTTCAGAACATACTTACATATGGATTATAACATTATTTCTTGTGAAGTAACGTTTTATTAGAACGGGAACAGTGATATTAAAGTAACATTTTTTTTTAGTATGGAAACATTGGTAAAAAGCAACAAATAGACATTCGTTAGTGTTATGGAACATATTACACTACATATCGTGTTCGTAAACTTATTTCGTGCATGGAACATTAGGAACATATTCTTGTTGACTCTAAATAGTTCTGAACGAATATTCACAATGACTGAAATTAGAATTACTTAGAATAAATTACTAGTTATTTATTTATGTGTAATTAAGTACTAGAATTAGATTAATTCAATTTAATCAATTTGATTGATTATGAATCACACATCTACTAACTTTATTAGTGTCTCGCAATACGTGTATTCACGTATTCCACTACATGATATTTCACTTTTAGATAACTAGTCAAACTTACTAGTGCTAGATAACAGTAGGTGCGTTGCTTCTTAAAGTGTTTAATTTTGCATTGCTTCATTTTTGCACATTGTATTTCAAAATTTTCTGTTTCACTGATTCTTTTATCATTGATTATCATCAGTGTTGCTGTTCATTTTCATTTTTGAAATCATATGTTTCAAATTTTGTTGAAAACTTAGTTGAATTTTATTATCATCTTTTTTGTTGATTCTTCATTTTCATTTTTTTTCAACTTCTTTTTACTTCGAATATTACCACATCGTTCCAAAGTAGGTCGATGGTGGATGTGTGCTTTAATGCATACTGTCATTTAGTTATATTAATTTCAAGTCAATATTCTTTTCTTAATATGATATAACTTTATGCATTGTATATATTGTTGTAGTTTTGACTCACCTCTCTCGAGTAATTAGTTCGAAAAAAATTAATGGGATTAATTTTTTTAAGGGGAGGTAATAAGGGAGCTGTTACGTACATTTATTACCTAAGGGGGTAGTCGTCGGTCCTACCAAATGTACGCACCAGTCTTGAGATAGTTATATTATTTGTGCGTTCGATTGATTCACGCACTGACGTGCACAATGCTGTGTGAGTTGCTTTGGACGCACGTGTAACCTAGTTGAGTAGTTTGTGACGTCAGGTTTTGAAGTGGAAACATGGAACTGGCTTGTGTCCATGATTGTAATTTTATATTGTGTATCCAATGGCATGTTGAAGGAAGCCATTTATTATTGTGATTTGTATTGGTCTTCAGGTCGAAGCCAATCGCAGTTATGTCACGTAAGTTATCGCCCACTTCTTATTTTAATGCTGCATAAAAAGGCCGCTCTACTACTAATCTAGCGGGAATTTTATCATTCCTAGAATGGATCTACAGAGTCGCTTGCCTTTAAGATTTGGATCGTAGACGGAGAATTCCTACGAGTAGAAGAAGTTATATTGTTTACCTTATGCACATGTTTTAAATGCCGTACATGCTTCAATGCCAAAGTCGTGGCATGGATGTAAAGAGAGGGTAGCCAACTGAAAGCCTTTAACTGATAGGATTATCGTATATGACTTTGTGTGAAATTATATGATGTACAACGCTATGTAGGATGAACGTCTGGGAATTTTAACAAATGTAATATGGAAGATTTCATCCCAGAGTATGAATACGTTACCATGATAGACGTCCTTGAAAGAAGGTCAACGGTCGTGACTGAGAAGGATATTATACGGTAACAGTTTTGTAATCCTTAGTCTATGGACAGAGGTCTTTACTAGAAGAGAATCTTCAGGAACTTTAGCAGCAATAATTAATATGTTGTCGTGTGATCATTGCGCCTGTGACGATGTCCGTCTTGTCCACTTCGTGTCCTGGTGAATAAAATCTATGTAAAGTTACCAACGACTTGTGTGCTGCCAATACTTGACCAGTTCACCCAATTCAAGATACTTGTTGGTTTTCGTTTAAAAAAACATTGTTGACATTTATTCCGTTGTAACCATTCGCGTTTCAATTCATCACTATGAAAACGACACCAACAATTACATATTATTAGTACAAGTAGAATCAGTCCTATATTGTATATTTTGGATGGGTAGGCAGGACTATATTCTTGTTACACCGCTCTAGCGGAAGTAGGAGTTGTCTTGTCTAGTCGTGATGAGTTCCGATGTACCGTGACAATGGCGGGTACGCATTTTTCCAGGGCTGGTATATTCTTCAGTAAAAATGATTTACGAAGTGGTTTTTCTTCTATAGGAGATTGTGTCTCTACTAGAGTTGTGTTAGAGACTTTCCTAATGTACGGTACCATGTATGATTCGGACTCCAGGTAATTCCAGTCCCTGTTTTGATGATCTCAGGTCGGTTAGGCCTAGCGGGAATTTTGTGCTTCGCAACGCTAGGGTCAAATTTGTATCGACGGAGATGACAGGCTCCATACTGTAATTATGTCTACGTGAGGTAACTGGATTACGGTAGATCTGTGTGGAGGAACTTTATGAAATTATGCATATGTATTGCAAATTAACTGTGGCTTATATATATATCCTCCTGTGAGCGAGTGAGCGACAACTCAGGTAGGCGGCCATGTTACATTCCTGTCATCGGATTTTTGAATCCCTGTCCAAAGAACGGGGCATGTATCTTATTATTCGGACAGTGGCAAGGAGATCTCAATTTTGATAGAAACCCCTTATCGTGGTTTCACAATATGATAAACTGTGAATATAAAGCAACTTTAGTTACTTACCGATCCGCCTTCACTGACGCGGTTAGTCAGATAGGGGATGCGGCCATTGATGTACTACCTATTATTTATGAATGTGCCATGACATAGGATCTACTATGTATGCCTGCAAATTGATATGTCAACATACCCATGATTTACTCGTTATGTCCCAGTGTGAGCGTCCAAATAAACTGTGTAAACAAAGATTCCAGCAGTCTGCATTGGTGCCTTGTAGACACAAGTGAATGAGTGTTTAGATTGGTCAGAACACGAACAGTACACCATTCGCGTTAAACACACTCTACACTTCTACCCATATATACACCATCCTGCGTCGGTTGAAGTGACCAAGTTTAGGGCCTGCTTCCCCTGGAGCCTTAGAGGGAAACTACTGTTTACAGCTGCCTTTGCCTTCCCTAACTTAGGACTAGGGTGAGTTACCCATTTACAGCTGGGTAGACTGGAGCATGCCTGATCTCAACAACTCTGTACACTACAATGGACACATACAGTAGTGGCACCACAAACAACATGCTACAGTGATTGATAGTGGAGCTTTACAGAAGAGAACACACCACACTTTACAGAAGGTTTACAGTATACAACTGACACTTCTTTATAGACTGACATTACAGTGTGTGTGTTGGACAAAACAACTTTACAGTGGGAAAGAAATTTTACAGTGGTGAGCCAGATCCCTGGGTCCAGCCTACGCAGTCTTGTGTTGAGAATCACATTTTACAGTTACAAGAACATTTGTTTGACCACATCAACACCAGTAGGACAGCTATACAATCAATGTCAGCTTGACCTGTTCTGACAAGTGTAGCAATATCTGGGTCAGCACTTGTTGACATTTGGCACAATACAGTCAGTGTTCTAAACCAGTGATTGTTTATCCTGCTGTAATACAAGAGCATTGTTGAACATAAAGTGCAAATTTCATCGGTGGATCTTCTAATGTGCTCAAAAAAATTGGACAGTGTAATAGTTAGAATGCAAATCTATTACTCAATAAAGTGGTAGTCTAATTTATTAAAACTGAGCATACAGTACTATACATTGCAACTACAACACATTGCATGATATGATACACACATTGATGATTTATATATTTATGTTTATATATTATTTGTTTATATGTGTGATTGTTATGTCTTTGCGGGCCTGGATGGGAGGTGACTAGAACAGGAAATACCAAGTGATATTGGTCTTGTTCTGGCGTTCTATAGGGAGCAATTTCTTAATTGAAATTTGCATGCAACATAGTTTGCAAATATTTGGTTAGTTGTGACTACTGTTTCATATTTGTATTTGTAACATTTTTTATGTTCTTTATTTTTGTTTGATTTGTTTGTATAATTGTAGGTCTCATCTTTCCTTGCATTTCAGTTCTTTACACCCTTATGTTTATACACTGTGGCGCTATTTGTCTTGTTATCTTATTGCAGTTATCATCACGGATTCTGTGATCATTTTTTTCATTTCTCCTATTTAATTTAATTTGATCTCTGCAAATGTTTTCAGATTGTCTTTTCTTGTTTGTCCTTTGTAATGTCTTTAGTTGACATATGACATATGAGGTATAGTGGAATACACTTATAGTATAGTACAGATCAGTACTTTATGATTGTTATTGTTATAAAACAAAGTGTACAAGACCTTTATAAGGCTTGTCTCCCAAAGTGATTGGAAAAGGGAAATATTATTTTCCACAGGTACTCAAGTGATCATTGATTACATTAAGGTATACAAGACCTTTGTAAGGCTTGTCTCCCACAGTATTTGAGATACAGTTATTGTTGTCCACAGGTACTCAAGTTATCATTGGGTATTATAAACCATACAAGTTTTCACTAAGACTAAGTCTATGGTATAGACTTGTCTCCCATTAAAGTGAAATAAGGTAATTTATTTACTTTTCAGGTTTCTGATTTAAGAAGACAAAATGTCTACATTAGATTACTTTATAGCACAAGGAAAATCCCTTGATAAGACTGGGAAAGACTTAGAACAATGGGCTGTTGCTCAATATGACAAAGCATTAGCTGCAGAAGAAAAAAAAGCTGCTGCTGAGGGAAAAAAAGCTGCGGCTGAGGAGAGAAAACTTCAAATAGAAGAAAAAAAATTAGAAGCTGCTGCTGAAGAGAGAAAAGCTGCTGCTGCTGCTGAAGAGAGGAAAGCTCTAGCTGAAGAAAAAAGATTAGAAAAAGAAGCTGATACTGCTGCTGAACTAAAGAAATTGCAGATGCAAGTGGAGGAAAGGAGATTTGATGCAGAACAGAAGAAATTAGAAGCTGCTGCTGCAGCTGAACAAAAAAAATTAGAAGTTGCTGCAGAACAGAAGAAATTAGAAGTTGCTGCAGAACAGAAGAAATTAGAAGTTGCTGCAGAACAGAAGAAATTAGAAGCTGCTGCAGAACAGAGAAGATTAGATAGAGAAGCTGAAGAGAGAAAAGCAATAAGAGAACATGAATTTGAATTAGAGAAATTAAAATTGACAAGTATGAGTAATGTTAATCAGGCATCTAGTGGTAATGGTAAACCCTTTGTGTACAAGGTCAAGGTACCAGCGTTCAACTCTGCCAGTGATGATATAGCATTCTGGCTTGATAGATTTGAACGGGCTTGTCGAGCTCATAATGTTGACAAATCACAGTATGTGAATCAGTTGTCTGAAAATCTAAAAGGGGAGTCTCTGAGTAAGTTATATTTCGTTGAAGAGGCCGACAAGGATAATTATGATGCTGTTAGGGCAGCTTTGATAAAGAGATATCAGCTGTCTGAGGAAGGTTATCGTCTTTTGTTTAAAACAATGAGACCTGAGGTAGGTGTAGAATTCTCAGAATTCATCTCAAAAGCACGAATTACACTTTCACGATGGATTGAATTATCCAAAACAGAGAAAACATTTGATGGTCTTACGGATTTATTGCTAAGAGACAAGGTCATGTCTTCGGTAAATAAATCATTCCTAGAGTTCTTACATGAGCGTAAACCTAGTACATTAAAGCAAATGGAAGAATATTGTGACCAGTATGCCACGGCACACCCTGACATGATTCTTAGTAACTCTAACATTAAAGAGAGTATGCCAGTTGCTTCGGCAACAGAATATAATCAGAATTACTCACACAAATTCCAAGGAGCTAAAAATAAATTTGATAAAAAGGTTAATTGGAATAAGTATCAAAACCAAGATAACCACTCAAATCAGGGTTCTTCTTCGAAGAACTGGAATCGGGCTGATAGTCCTCGACACGCGAGGGGTACCCATAATTTTAGAAATTCTCGGAAAGGGAGTAGCTATAGGAACTACCCAAGTGCTTCATGGAGACAAAAAACCAATATTACAGGGATACTCAATATAATGAGCGTGATGATTATGATCATGAATATTATGATTCAAACCCAAATAGGGGTTATAACAGAGGCAATAATAATTATAGAGACAATTATAACCGAGGTAGATCACAACACAAAAGACATGGTAAATCTTATTACCAGGCTAACTCTGCACAACAGGAGTTCCACGACGCCGATAATCAGAATAATGATAAAAAAGACTCCAATAGTGTAGCAAATTCCGCTTTCGATTTTGCTAGAGCATCTGAGTGTTCGCAATGCAAAACATTATTCGATCCAACCACAGTTTCTACTTTAAGCTGCGGTCACCCGCTTCCCGCGCTCCATGCGTCAATCGCGCATAATGGAAGGGGTGCTCTTGTCTTTAATAGGGGCCTAATAGATGGTACTCCGGTATCAATTCTTTTCGATTCGGGGTGCACT
Organism: Oreohelix idahoensis; assembly: GCA_024509875.1. Classification (NCBI taxonomy): domain Eukaryota; kingdom Metazoa; phylum Mollusca; class Gastropoda; order Stylommatophora; family Oreohelicidae; genus Oreohelix; species Oreohelix idahoensis. The sequence goes on from JAMPIV010014119.1 coordinate 89,507, forward strand.
ACCATCGGAGTGAGGCAATCACTCGTAAATCCTTCTCGAGCTACAGGCAATATAGTCAAATGTGTAACATTTGGTGGCACATTGGAGAAGTACTCCACTGCCATTATCAATATTGCTACGCCTTTCTTTACAGGAGAGGTGCAAGCATGTCTCTTGCAGAATCCGATCGCTGATCTTATCATCGGTCGCATTCATGGAGTGAAAGAATGCACTCCACAGCAAATTTCTAATTGGGAAAATGTTAATATGCAATCTGCTAATGCAGTAATCACTAGGGCTCAAGCTCTTAATATGCCGCAATCTTCACATTCTGAAGATAATGATGCGCAGATCCAAGATGATCCCTTGGAGATTTCCCATGATTCCTTTATAAAACAGCAGGAAGATGATCCTACTCTAAAGAAATTCTTTACTCTGGCAACAAAAGGTGATCCGAATAAGGATACAAATCGTAAATCTTGGATTACGATGAAGAATGGTGTACTTGTACGTATGGTACAAGACTCCGCTAAGTCCATTCATTCTCAAATCCTTGTGCCTAAAAATATGAGAGTTAAAATCTTACAGCACGCTCATGATTCGCAGTGTGCTGGACATATGGGTTTTTCCCGTACTAAAACTAGAGTTCTTCAATCTTTCTTTTGGCCTGCTGTGAATAAGGACATACGAATCTATTGTCGATCTTGTAAAGTATGTCAAGAGATTAAATCCAGAGGTCCACGCCATGATGCACCTATTCAGGCTGCAGACATTCCCATTCGACCATTTCAAAAAATGGCGATAGACATCATTGGTCCATTTAAGATAAAGTCTGCTAGAGGACACCAATTTATTTTGACGTGTGTTGATATGTGCACACGTTGGCCGGAGGCTGTTCCTCTAAAGAGCATAACTACTGCTGATGTCGCAGATGCTCTTTGGTTAATATTTTCTCGTCTGGGATTTCCAGCAGAAATATTATCCGACCATGGTACCCAACTCATATCGGATACCATGTCTCAAGTAATGTCGACTCTTAAGATAGAGAGATCGCTGAGTAGTATTTATCATCCTATGTCCAATGGGATGGTGGAACGTCTGAATAGAACTCTGAAAAACCTACTAGGTAAGATAACAGAAGATCATCCTCAGGATTGGGATAGGGTTTTACCCGCGGCTCTCTTTGCATATAGAGAGGTCGCCAACGAACATACAGGATTTTCTCCCTTTGAACTTGTCTTTGGCGCGAAACCGCGAGGTCCTATGTCCTTACTTCATGATCTTATAACTGCTGATAATATTGTCGATGACACAAAATCCTCTTATGAATATGTCATCGCACTTAGACACAAGATTATTGAAGCATGCAAATTGGCAACTGCTTCTTCTGAATTTGCGAAACAGAAGGCAAGGGAATTTGCCAATAAAAAGAGATGTTTGCGACAACTTTGTCCAGGTGACAAAGCATTTGTCTTGCTACCTTGTAGGGAAAATAGACTTCTTATTTCTTGGAAAGGTCCGTACGATATAATATCAAAAGTTTCCGATGTTGACTATATCGTCGATATTGACGGGAAGCGTAAAACCTTCCACATCAACATGCTCACGGAATTCCATGAACGTTCTGATTATTTACAACCTGTTTTCCAGGCAACGGACGATTTTCCAGTCCAACATGGACAGTACTCATCTCTGTCAGTAATACAGGATGAGGAAACGAGTTTCTCGGATGTAAATTTACCTTTTCCAATGATTCCTCTTCACTCTAATGAATCATGGAAAGATGTTGCAATTTCTCCAGAATTATCTCCAGGAGAGCAGAAACAAGTTTCTACTATGTTAGAACAATTTCAGGATGTCCTTACTGACATTCCTGGTCAAACTGATGTCATTCAACATGACATTATTCTTACTGACCATAGTCCTATAAGAGTCAGACCGTATCCTATCCCGATACATTTTCAAGCACAGGTAGAGAAAGAGTTGGATGAGATGATAGAGTTAAAAATTATTGAACCATCCACATCAGCATATTCTTCGCCGATGGTTATTGTACGAAAAAAAGACAATAACATACGTCTTTGCGTGGATTATCGCAAATTGAACCAAGTGACGAAATTTGATGCTGAACCTATGCCTTTACTAGAAGAGCTACTTACGAGACTATCGAATTCTCATTTCTTTACTAAACTCGATTTGTCTAAGGGATATTGGCAAGTTCCATTATCCGAACACGCCAAACCGTTTACTGCTTTTTCGACGCCTAGGGGTCTATTCCAATGGAATTTCATGCCTTTCGGTCTTATGAACGCCCCTGCAACATTCGTACGCATGATGCGTCGAATCCTATCTCATCGCTCAGATGTCATTGCGTATCTTGATGACATCTGTCTTTTCAGTGATACTTGGAACGATCACTATAATGGGATAAATGAACTATTGTCTATCTTACGCGAGCATAACCTGACAGCGAAACCATCGAAAGCATGTATTGGTTTTAGCGAAATATCTTTCTTAGGACACCGTGTTGGTCATGGGTTCCTAAAAACAGAAGACCATAATACAAGTAAGATACTTAACATTTCTATTCCTAAGACTAAAAAGCAAGTGCGAAGTCTCTTAGGTCTAATACAATTTTATGGACGATTCATTCCGAATCTGTCCTCCATTATGTCACCTCTTTCTTCCTTGCTAAAGAAAGGGTCTCCTAATGTAGTCCACTGGACTCAAGAATGTCAATCCTCTTTGGATAAGGTTAAAACTATGTTTTCTACTTCACCTATCCTAGTATTGCCTTCTAAGGATAAGACATTTATTCTTCGTAGTGACGCTTCATCCACCGGGATTGGAGCAGCACTAATGCAAGAGTACTCTGGAACTCTGCATCCTGTGATGTATATTTCTCGGAAATTAAATGCCGCAGAGAAGAATTACTCGGTCCTAGACCGTGAATTATTGGCTATGGTTTGGTCAATCCTTAAACTGCAAAGATTTCTCCTTGGCGCGCATTTCATTGTGGAAACTGACCAGAAAGCTCTTACGGCTATTCAGAGTAAAAATCTGAAGAGCGCGAGATCAACGCGATACGCGATTGCTTTGCAGCCATTTCATTTTTCGGTGCGAGCTATCCGTGGGTCAGAAAATGTGATGGCAGATATTTTGTCTAGATGCCCACATGATTCATAACTGTTATACAACTTTGATACAGTTGTTCCTATGTTGAAATGTGTACACATATGTAATATCATATATTGATTGTAACACTACTTAGCGGTTCATTGATATTTATTCACCGCTGATTTTTCAATGTTTTTCGTCTTTGATGATCATGATGTTAAGATATCTTAGATGAAATTTATGTATAAACTAATGTAGAAATTGTGTCATTGCTAATATTGTAGTATGCGTTGGTGACACCTCTCTGGAAATATTTATACTTAGAGAAGTACTTTCTCTAAGGTCAGAAAACTTATGCTTATCATCTGCGCATTGTTATTGGTGCGTTGTGAGCCTATTGTATGTTGCTCCTAGATGTATTTCACACAAAAAAGTACCATTTTTTTTTCCCGAGGGGTGTGGTAATCTGTTGCGTGCATATTTTGACGCACATATTACAAAAATCGATATGGCTATTTAATTTGGAAAAAATATAGACATTCATTCATTTGTGTATGAAAATGCTGTCTATGGGGAAGGCTAGATAATCCATAATTGTTTTACCCTGTTGATTATAGGAGTAATCGTTCTTGATATTAATTCGGCGCATGGATATGACACCCTTGTCCGTACCTATTTCTTAGGGCCAGAAAATAGATTAATTTGCTTATTATGTTTATGGCCTGAATTCATATGTATTACATATTATTAGTACAAGTAGAATCAGTCCTATATTGTATATTTTGGATGGGTAGGCAGGACTATATTCTTGTTACACCGCTCTAGCGGAAGTAGGAGTTGTCTTGTCTAGTCGTGATGAGTTCCGATGTACCGTGACAATGGCGGGTACGCATTTTTCCAGGGCTGGTATATTCTTCAGTAAAAATGATTTACGAAGTGGTTTTTCTTCTATAGGAGATTGTGTCTCTACTAGAGTTGTGTTAGAGACTTTCCTAATGTACGGTACCATGTATGATTCGGACTCCAGGTAATTCCAGTCCCTGGTTTGATGATCTCAGGTCGGTTAGGCCTAGCGGGAATTTTGTGCTTCGCAACGCTAGGGTCAAATTTGTATCGACGGAGATGACAGGCTCCATACTGTAATTATGTCTACGTGAGGTAACTGGATTACGGTAGATCTGTGTGGAGGAACTTTATGAAATTATGCATATGTATTGCAAATTAACTGTGGCTTATATATATATCCTCCTGTGAGCGAGTGAGCGACAACTCAGGTAGGCGGCCATGTTACATTCCTGTCATCGGATTTTTGAATCCCTGTCCAAAGAACGGGGCATGTATCTTATTATTCGGACAGTGGCAAGGAGATCTCAATTTTGATAGAAACCCCTTATCGTGGTTTCACAATATGATAAACTGTGAATATAAAGCAACTTTAGTTACTTACCGATCCGCCTTCACTGACGCGCTTAGTCAGATAGGGGATGCGGCCATTGATGTACTACCTATTATTTATGAATGTGCCATGACATAGGATCTACTATGTATGCCTGCAAATTGATATGTCAACATACCCATGATTTACTCGTTATGTCCCAGTGTGAGCGTCCAAATAAACTGTGTAAACAAAGATTCCAGCAGTCTGCATTGGTGCCTTGTAGACACAAGTGAATGAGTGTTTAGATTGGTCAGAACACGAACAGTACACCATTCGCGTTAAACACACTCTACACTTCTACCCATATATACACCATCCTGCGTCGGTTGAAGTGACCAAGTTTAGGGCCTGCTTCCCCTGGAGCCTTAGAGGGAAACTACTGTTTACAGCTGCCTTTGCCTTCCCTAACTTAGGACTAGGGTGAGTTACCCATTTACAGCTGGGTAGACTGGAGCATGCCTGATCTCAACAACTCTGTACACTACAATGGACACATACAGTAGTGGCACCACAAACAACATGCTACAGTGATTGATAGTGGAGCTTTACAGAAGAGAACACACCACACTTTACAGAAGGTTTACAGTATACAACTGACACTTCTTTATAGACTGACATTACAGTGTGTGTGTTGGACAAAACAACTTTACAGTGGGAAAGAAATTTTACAGTCACCCTTCTTGGGCAATTTGACAATTATTCCTTTACGCCACTCCGTTTGTGTTGTATCTGTTTTCCAGTCATGTGCAAATAGTGGTTCAAGTTCTGCTGCTAGTTCAGGGTCTGTCTTAAATAACTCAGCATTTAAATTGTCGTGACCAGGAGCTTTTCAATTCTTTAACCCTTTCATGGCTGTGATGATTTCTTCTTTTCTTGGAATGTCTATTTACGTCTAGATCATTTTCAGCATCAGGAACATTCAGCTGCATCTCTGGTGGTTTCAGTGTTTCGCTGAAGTGCTCTGCCCATCTTATTTCCTCCCCTGTGCTGTGGTGATGACATTTCCTTGCTTGTCTCTAACTAACGCAATATTGTTTGCACCCCGTTTTCCGCTGATAGTTTTAGTTATTTTATATTCTGTGCTTTGTTCATTTCTTAGTGCTGCCTCTTCTGCCTGTCTTGCACAATCGACCAGAAATTTCCTTTTGTTGGCTCGGGTTTGACGTTACTTTCTTGTCAGCTGACTGTACTGTTCGCTATTTATTTACTTTAACATGAGGGACTTTGCTTCTATTTTCTTTCTTTTCTCATCGCTATGGTGTTTAATGTTTCTGGTGTTATCCAAACTTGTCTCTTCCTTTCCTGGAATGCCAAGCATGATTCGCTGCTTTCCTTATATATTGTTGAAATGATGTTGAGTTTTTGGTCAACATCATCAATCGCTGTCTTTTCCTGGCTATTGGCAGTTTGGTATCGTCTCTTTACATCAACCACAAAAGCTTTTTTGGTGAGGGGGTCCTTGAGTTTGGTGATGTTATACCTTTTCTGTTTAGTTGCATTTGTTCAAGCAGCTCTGAGCTTCACGTTCAGTCTTGCTACTACTAGGTGGTGATCGCTTCTCACATCTGCACCTCTTCTTACTTTCACGTCTTGTAATGAATATCATCTACCATTGATCATAATGTGGTCTATCTGGTTTCTGTCCCGGCCGTTTGGCGATTCCCATATTTAACTTGTGGATTTCTTTGTGTGGAAAAAGTATTCCTCCAATGACCAAGTTGTTAATGCTGCAGAAGCTTATTAGTTTATACCCATTCTCATTTACTGTTCCGCTACCACATTTCACTATTATTCTTTCATTTTATTTGTGTGTTCCAACTTGATAAGATCATATATAGGTGCGGTTTCCATTCCCTTTTGTAGCTGTGCGCATCGAGTTAGGCACATGTGTAGTTATAAAAGCCGCTGGCTGGGCTAAGACATTTTTTTGAAGTACAGTGATTAAGCCATGAGTAACCAATTGGGCTAAGACATTTTTGAAGTACAATGATTAACCCATGAATAACCAAAATGTATCAGCATAGTCTTTGACAAATTTATACACCCTGGAGGGAAATCCAGTAAGTTATAACCAGACAAGCTGCACTGAAAATGACAGACATTGTGAGAGAATTAGTTGTCAAGAATAGAGAACAATGTGCTGCTATGATCAAAGTATAAGTAGTATGAGATATATTTGATAAGGAGAAATGTCAGTTGGAGTTCTATGCATTTATGTGAACGGGCTGGATGAGAATTTTCCCTGCATATCATGACGACTGTATCATTTATTGTGCTCATGTTCATTCAGTGTTGAATTGAAAAGACGAATCAGCGTTGATTGAATAGAAAACAAGTATCGTCAGTCATATACGTACGTTGATTGTCTAAGAGTTAACAGAAGAAGAGAGAGCAAATCTCAAACTGTCAAGGGTTAAAATGATCTGGGCATTGTTCGATCACGAGACAGCTAGACTGTCTAGTGTGGTCAACCTGCTATCTAAGAGCTTATCAGTGAACTGATTACTGTAAAAATTAAATTGTGCCACAACCCCTGTAAACATAATGGCAGCAGCTGAAGTACCGACAATATCCTTCCCATTAATGAATGTAACCAATTCAGTTAAATAAAATAATGTTAATTTATTGTGCCTTATTTTGTAATTAATTTTTCCTGGGTTCGATTAATGTTTAAGGATTCCATGGAGGGGTCCGGACTCAGAAAAGTTTAGGAATCACTGATCTTGCTGATCATCGTGTCCGGGTCTAGTTTTTATCACCACAACACTTCACCTGATAGAGTTCACTTATTTTTTAATGGCTATGGCGTTCTGATATAACCAACTGACTTCAGTCCAGGTTGAAAGGCACATGCCTCGCCACAAGAAGGCAAAAATCTCAAGGGAAAAGAAAGAGGAGAGAAAGACAAAGACAGTACTAGGCAGGTTCCAAATATCAAACTAATTTGTGCTAATGAACCGTTTTATGGGGGTGTCATTATAATCCATCATTTTTGCGCCCCATAGAACATTCAGCTACAACTGTTGCTCGCCATATCTTTCTATTTTGTCACGTGCAGCACCCAGGGCATTTGAAAAGACAAAGAAAGAATAGAATTACAGGTGTACAGCACCTCCAGGCAGTTCGTACAAGGTGAATAATGTGAGAATGGACATTGGAGTGGCAACCGTATCATGGAAAACTAACTACCACAGAAACTATCACTACAAGAGCATGTGAATGTTTGGTGCCGTCTTCTTGCAAGGGGACCAGCTGTTGTGGTATTGGCTCCATGCTCAGTAAGGAGCGCAAAGAATAATAAGTTTTGATTTTTTAGCTGTTTCATTCCCGCCCATGGAGCTACGTCTGCGTTGGCTATCTACTCTGACATTCTTCTCCAAGATTTCTTTGGCATACCCACTCTTCTTCTTCCACTGAGAGTTCAGTCTAAACCAGGCGTCTGCAACCAGCCGATCCCGATCTACCGGTAGATCCCAGTGGATGATTTGGTAGATCTTTAGGAGATGAGTGGGGGGGGGGGGGGGGGGGGGGGAAGAAGAACAGAAAGACTTTTAAACTAGGGAAAGTTTGGACTAGACCTCTCCCACCAGTATTTAAAATCGTGCAATCTCATCATGCACAACATATTGCTAGAGAAACCACTGCTGCCTGAGTATGTGCTTCCTCAAGGTGGACATGTGTAGTGGGTGCTCCAATAGGATTTATTCCCATACACAGTCAACAAATAAACACAACAACAACAAAGTTGCAGACTTTCATTAATGGATGCTTACGGAGAATAGAAAGTATGAAGTGGTAAGACAAGATCCCCAAATATGGAGCTAATGACAAGAACTAGACAAGTATCAAAGACAAGATCACCAAATATGGAGCTAATGACAAGAACTAGACAAGTATCAGTGACAAGATCACCAATACGGAGCTAATGACAACAACTAGACAAGTATCAGTGACAAGATCACCAATATAGAGCTAATGACAACAACTAGACAAGTATCAGTGACAAAATCACCAATATGGAGCTAATGACAAGAACTAGACAAGTATCAGTGACAAGATCACCAATATGGAGCTAATGACAACAACTAGACAAGTATCAGTGACAAAATCACCAATATGGAGCTAATGACAAGAACTAGACAAGTATCAGTGACAAGATCACCAATATGGAGCTAATGACAAGAACTAGACAAGTATCAATGACAAGATCACCAATATGGAGCTAATGACAACAACTAGACAAGTATCAGTGACAAAATCACCAATATGGAGCTAATGACAAGAACTAGACAAGTATCAGTGACAAGATCACCAATATGGAGCTAATTACAACAACTAGACAAGTATCAGTGACAAAATCACCAATATGGAGCTAATGACAAGAACTAGACAAGTATCAGTGACAAGATCACCAATATGGAGCTAATGATAACAACTAGACAAGTATCAGTGTAACAAGAAGTGAGAAGAGATACTGGTGATGGATAGCATACACAATGAAGAAACATGATGACAGCATCACATGGCAGTCCTTGTTCTGGAATACCCAGAGAGGGGTAGGGGGAGCCTGAAAAACCCATAGAGAAGATAACTTAAGACAGACATGAAAGGAAAGAAGAAGAGAAAAAGACCATGAGCTGATGGCACTAGACAAAAAGACCTACATACGTTTGTTGATGGTCTATGCTCCTTGGACATCAACATCACGCCACCATCACTGTGGCGAGATCCCATTTTTGGCATGCCAATGTAACGAACAGTTTTAGTGTAAGGGGAAGTAAACTGGAGTATGTTAGTAGTTGAAATAGATTTTGAGTTATAGCACTTAGTTGCTTGTTAGCTATCGAATTATTTAGAGAGTATCTCGTGATAGTTTCGAGAGACAGATTACAGACAGCGTGAAAAGCGCTGATATATTTATTCTGTAATGTTTTGAACGGAGTGAGAATAGCTCGCGGCTAGCCCGCAGATGATTGGTTGACTGAGTTGTGTTGACCGTGAGGAAGTCTCGTGTCTGCTTTTGAGCGGGACGAGTGTGTTATCTGGGGAGAGTGTTCCGGGCGTTTTGACCGGGTAGGAAGACAGTGTTTTTGGGAAGTGTGAAATGCCTGTACAGTGCTGAATTTAAAATGTCGACGGATTTTTCGCTGTGGGTACAGCGTAGTATGAAACTGCAGTTTTAATTATTGTGGAAGTGTTTATAACTGCAGTGTAGAGTACTTTAGGCCATGAATCATGATAGCTCCTGTGAGAGGATTGTTATTGAGGATTCTTTATAGCGCTGAGTTTAATAAGAGTACTTTAGGCCATGAATCATGATAGCTCCTGTGAGAGGATTGTTATTGAGGATTCTTTATAGCGCTGAGTTTAATAAGAGTACTTTAGGCCATGAATCATGATAGCTCCTGTGAGAGGATTGTTATTGAGGATTCTTTATAGCGCTGAGTTTAATAAGAGTACTTTAGGCCATGAATCATGATAGCTCCTGTGAGAGGATTGTTGTTGAGGATTCTTTATAGCGCTGAGTTTAACAAGAGTACTTTAGGCCATGAATCATGATAGCTCCTGTGAGAGGATTGTTATTGAGGATTCTATATAGCGCTGAGTTTAATAAGAGTACTTTAGGCCATGAATCATGATAGCTCCTGTGAGAGGATTGTTATTGAGGATTCTTTAGAACGCTGAGTTTAATATGAGTACTCTAGGCCATGTATTATGATATCATTGTAGCTGCCGAGTACGCAGTTCTTATGTGGTAATTTATATCTTGTGTTGTGCTGTGAACGGTATTCTATGTGTATTTCATCAATGTGTTGTGACGTGAATAAACCCATATGAAATGTCACCAGTCGTTTACAACCATCCATGACTCTTGTGTACGTACCTGTGGTGTAAACGACTAAACCAACACACGCACTTAGTATTACAAGTGTGACAGGGAACTTAACACGTATTTAGAAATAGCCCCGGAGTGGGCGTGGTCTATCTGTATCGAGAACCTGATCATCGCTTACCAGTAGACTTCTACAGTGTTTGCCTGTGTGGCGTATATGTAGGTATCAACTGTAGACATTACCAGATCCACAACACAACAGTAACGTTAGCAGATAATTCAATAAGACACCATACACCAACCCTTTGTATCAGTTTCAGTGACAGCCATGATTGACTTTCACGTGCTTGACGGAGGTACAACAGTAATGACCTCTTGAAAAATAAAGAGTAATTTTACGGGGGTGCAACAGTGGTGTGCTAGTTTTATAGGATCAGACACCCGCGAAATTCGCGTGATATTAATTCACAAGTGTTAGCGTGTAGCCTGAGTGGCGTTAGTATATGAAAGACAGACATCACATTTGAGAGCTGTATCCAGGCCCAGGGAAAACTTATTCAGTATCAGTTAAACTGGGAACTGTTAACTCAAGTCGCAAGTCGCAACTCGCAAGTCAAGAAATTTATTACTCAAGATTATGAGATGTCATGATATACAGTGGCGTCTGTATACCAGTACAAGTAATCATCTGGCAGTATGAATGAGTGGTGTACCTTCTTTCAACGAAATTGACAGACGGTGACCCATTTCCTGCTTTCCTGTGCGGTGTGTTAGCACGTAGCGTGCTGAATCGAGGACCTGAGCGGAATCAAGGTGTCAAGTTCCAATGCCTTTCTGTTGTCGATTGTTTTACCATTGAACTTTGTGATATCCAGGGTGTTAACGGAAAGGAACAGAAGAGTTTTCATTCAAGATAAGTAGTTATGTTTGTGGTGTGAACTGTGTCGCCTTAACTATGTCAACGAGCCTTCCTGTGCTTTGCATCTCCTATACTGTTGAAATCTGTTGTTTTTGTTGTCTAATTCTATATAGACATATTATTAGGATTTAGTGCACAAGTATTGATGGTTATATGATATAGGATGACTTCCCTCATATGATGTTATAAGGGTTCTTTGACAAGGAATTGATGATACAAAGTTTATGAATAATATTGTTGGTATACATACTGAACTGTGTGAAATGGAAGGGTAATTGTCAGAACTTCTTGAAACATAAACTTGCGACATTAATAATTATGCTGATATAGATATACAGTTGACTGAGTGATTGAATCACCATGGATTTTGATAATAATCCTGCAGATATAAGGCCTATGCTGGAAAGTGCATTGTTAATAGGTAGAGATGAAAAGGGATTGAGAGGTCCACGACTTGGAGTATGGATCATGGACGATTTGTTGGTTAATGTATCGGTATCCCTAAAGTTATTTGCTGAACATAACTTTAAGTTTGTTTGTAATTCAATAATGGCTAAGGATTTGGTTGATTTGCTACTGCACCTTCGTGTGTTTTTGAAACATTATATTGAGCATGAGCACGGACATGTAGTGCAAAGTATATTCAAGATAATCCACAATGGTATTCCTGATGAGCATAAAAAGGAATTAGGAAGTGAGAAACAAATAAAAGTCAACAAACAGAGTGCCCTACGGGAAAGGGACAATTGTTTAAAAGTTACTACTGAAGTGAGTAAACTACACGAAACAGTCTCTAAACTCGCAAATGAGTTAGATAAGTCAAACACGGAACTTACTAAAGTACATGCGGCGTTAGATGCAGCATTGAACAAGAACAAAGAGCTGGAAATTCGGCTGAAAGACAAAGATGACGAAGTGGGTAATCTCACTCGAGAGATTCATAAAAAGAAAGAGATGTATCAGAAATTAAATGCTGAAACAAATGAACGGGAGAAGTTATACATAGAAATGCTTCATGATATATGTTTTGGTAAACTTGAAGAGAAGAACACTGTATGCCCAGAGAAGATTGATGAGCTTGTAAATAGCTATGATAGTGAAACTGAGGAGCTTCAGATGGACTTAACACCTAAAAAAGAAAAGGATGAGAAAGAGAGATTAGAAGAGTTAACGACTGAGAGAGAGGAGATGATTAAGATTGAGAGATTATTAACAGAGGAGAGAAGTAAAGTTTTGACATTTGACAAATTAAATAGGAAATTAAGTGAAGAAATTTCACAAAAAAGTGTTGAAATTGCAGAAAGTACAAAAAGGGTAGAGGGTCTACTCGATGTTATTTTAACCAGCGGAATATGGTCTTCTGTAAATGTGGACAATGCTAGACAGAAAGTTGTTTACCAACAGAAAAAAAAAGCAAAGATCCAGCCCTATACAATCTTCGCTGATAGAAAGGTTAGATGTGATAGACAAATATCTTTTCGGGGAAAATATAACTTTCGAAGATCTTTTGATTCTTCTTGCAATAGCAACAATTCTTGGCGGAAGTGTAATAGAGAGAATGATAATGTAACAGTCAGTCCTGATAAAAGCCTAAGGATTAAACGAGTAACTGATTTTGGAAGTTCTCAGAAGATGATATCAAGGGATAAAGTTATAAGTAGTGGTTCCAAGGATGAAACCCATTATAGGCGTAACGATAAAGATACTTATAGATCTGCAGATGATGCTGCAAACAAGCATATTGTCAAAGAAAAGAATGGAAAGAGTTTTTGTAGGAGAGATGTTTCTAAGGTTAGAAAGTACCAAGGAAATTCATATGATAATAATTTTCCTTCTCAGAGAGATAAGAGACAAGTTAATGTATCTCAACAGTTTAATTCTCAGAATTTTGAAAATAATGGTACAGACAAATACAAGAAGAGTTTTCAATCGTGCAATAATTTTTCTGACAGATTTTTTGTGCGGAGTAGAAACGTTAATCATAACAAGTCTAACTGGGATTATAGACATAATAATAGTCTCAAACAAAGAGGAAATGATGATAAATATTTTGATCAAACGACGAATAAGTGCAATTATGCTAATTTTGCTCGACATGAGCCTAGAAGCATTGTTATTAAGCAAAGTAGCAATGATAGTGATGTCACAAATACTACTGCTTGTTATGTTTCTGATTTTGAAAGAGCAGCACGTTGTTGTGAACTTAAACGAAGAGTCGATGACATAGTGGGGTGACCAGATTTCCACACGAACCACAGTGCGGGGTAATTGTTTGTTTAACCTCTCCGTTGTTCGTAGTAAATTTCACCATTCATTAAAATGGAATTTTCATTTGTATTTTTTTAACAGAGGCGACTTCTTGATATGGGTCAGCGCTCCTGTTTACGTTAACGGCTGTTTACGGTAGCGGCAAGAATATAGGTCAACATTGTGCCCGAGTGAGTGTTTTCTCAAGCGAAACATATCAGCGTGCTAACTATGGATTCGACGTTTTACCCCTAATGTTTATAAGATGTCGGCAAGACCTATGGAGATTTTTTTTTTTTTTTTTGCGGTTGATTCTTTTTTGTTTTGTTTGTTTATTAGGACAGAAGATGTTAATGTATTCTATTGCATAGATCATTATAGGTTGTTATATTATGATCATCATCTTTACGCATCATTTGATGTCTATTGTTTTTCTTGATATGTATGACTGTTTTTATTATCAATTAGTTCATTTCGATGCTATTTTTATACTATTGTGTTTTGGATAATATGTAGTGTGTTATATGGTAGTGACGTGTTGTTTACTATTCATGAATGCAATGAGCAGGTTTATATTTAACCTTACTGGTTACAAACTTATGCCTATTTTTTATACTCTGGTGTAGAACTTGAAGTTTTTTTTTTGGTTTTGTTTTACAGATGTGTTGGGTAGAATAGTTTTGTACATGATGAGTTTGTTAGCCCTATGCACATACTCATTAGTTGTAATGTTACAATAATTACTTTTAATATATCAGGTGGAGATAGATATAAATTATTAACTGAATAACACTGTAGCTAAGCTGAACGTGATTGTCAGCCGGAAATATTTAAAAGTTTAAATTGAACTGTATAGAGAAAATTAACAGCGGTTGCTGATATTGTTATTTGATTGAGAAATCTAGAGATCTGATTTAAGCACTTGCTTAACATACATTACGTTGTTTTCATGTATTTGCAAACTTGTATTTTGGTAATAGTGTGTTTTTCTATGTGTTTCTCTGTGACGTTTTTAAAAAAAAAAAAAAACCTACACGTGTTGTTTAGTGTTTGCTTAGATACAGGAATTGTTATATGTCTCTCATTTTGCTAAAGCTAGTTTTTTGTTAATTTGTTAATTATAGATTTGAATTAATTAAATTAAAATACTATTTTTATGTAACTTAGCATTACGAAATATTTTTGTACTGTATTTTTTGGAAAATATTTTTTTCCCAGACATTGTAATTTTTTATTTTTGGTTTTGTGTGTGCTTAGCGTTTGACTATGTGCTATGCTTGATTTGTAAAATAATGTTAGTTCTTTAAAGAAGGTTTTTTTTGTTTTTGTATGTTATGTTGTATTAGCGCTTGATTATGCGTTGGTCTTATAGCAATGCTATTACTTGTTTGTGTGGTGGCGATAATTTATTGTTAGTTATGTATAACTTGTTTAAATTACTGATTATGTTTTGTTTAGTTATAAACTATTTTTTGTAGTATTAGTATAGGAATACTTTGTTATTTTGTTTTGTGCTTTTCGATCGTGTTTGTATGTATTTTGAAATACGTTGTTGATCTAAATAGTTATTAGTATATATTTTTACCAACGTTCTCTATATTCATACCTTTTGCTTTTGTCCTTGTTGATTATTCTTCATTCCATTCCTTCTTTTCTATTGTCTTTTCAGTATGGTTTCATATTTTGTTTACATTTCGTGCTTTATTTACGTTTCACTTCATTCTCCTTGTATACTTCTTCTTTCGCATCTTATACTTTCATTCTATGTATTGTTACTTTAATGGTATAACTTAATATAGTGTAGCTACTTGGGATATCTGTAATTATTTTACATATAACAAATTGTTTGAATGTAATATTATTGTTTTTCCTCATATTCTGATTTCATACTTACTTTTATCACGGATCATTTTTTCGTTTGCTTGATCTTGTCTTTTCTTGTACTATCGGTTGTTTCCTATTTAGTTGTGCTGTATTCACTTAACTTGGTTTTGTAATGCATTATTTTTGGTATGCTTAATTGATTGCATTGGATACTTCATTTTTACATTTCACTTAATGCTTATATTTTGTAGATGTCTTATTTTAACTTAACTTAAAGTAATTCTTATACGCATATGTTAGAGTTTCATTGTCCTCTTAATCTTTTTTTGGTTTTGGGGAATGTATTTGTCAAAAAATTGATAGAATCAATTTTTTTCTCTGGGGGTGAGGTAAGATGTAACGAACAGTTTTAGTGTAAGGGGAAGTAAACTGGAGTACGTTAGTAGTTGAAATAGATTTTGAGTTATAGCACTTAGTTGCTTGTTAGCTATCGAATTATTTAGAGAGTATCTCGTGATAGTTTCGAGAGACAGATTACAGACAGCGTGAAAAGCGCTGATATATTTATTCTGTAATGTTTTGAACGGAGTGAGAATAGCTCGCGGCTAGCCCGCAGATGATTGGTTGACTGAGTTGTGTTGACCGTGAGGAAGTCTCGTGTCTGCTTTTGAGCGGGACGAGTGTGTTATCTGGGGAGAGTGTTCCGGGCGTTTTGACCGGGTAGGAAGACAGTGTTTTTGGGAAGTGTGAAATGCCTGTACAGTGCTGAATTTAAAATGTCGACGGATTTTTCGCTGTGGGTACAGCGTAGTATGAAACTGCAGTTTTAATTATTGTGGAAGTGTTTATAACTGCAGTGTAGAGTACTTTAGGCCATGAATCATGATAGCTCCTGTGAGAGGATTGTTATTGAGGATTCTTTATAGCGCTGAGTTTAATAAGAGTACTTTAGGCCATGAATCATGATAGCTCCTGTGAGAGGATTGTTATTGAGGATTCTTTATAGCGCTGAGTTTAATAAGAGTACTTTAGGCCATGAATCATGATAGCTCCTGTGAGAGGATTGTTATTGAGGATTCTTTATAGCGCTGAGTTTAATAAGAGTACTTTAGGCCATGAATCATGATAGCTCCTGTGAGAGGATTGTTATTGAGGATTCTTTATAGCGCTGAGTTTAATAAGAGTACTTTAGGCCATGAATCATGATAGCTCCTGTGAGAGGATTGTTATTGAGGATTCTTTATAGCGCTGAGTTTAATAAGAGTACTTTAGGCCATGAATCATGATAGCTCCTGTGAGAGGATTGTTATTGAGGATTCTTTAGAACGCTGAGTTTAATATGAGTACTCTAGGCCATGTATTATGATATCATTGTAGCTGCCGAGTACGCAGTTCTTATGTGGTAATTTATATCTTGTGTTGTGCTGTGAACGGTATTCTATGTGTATTTCATCAATGTGTTGTGACGTGAATAAACCCATATGAAATGTCACCAGTCGTTTACAACCATCCATGACTCTTGTGTACGTACCTGTGGTGTAAACGACTAAACCAACACACGCACTTAGTATTACAAGTGTGACAGGGAACTTAACACGTATTTAGAAATAGCCCCGGAGTGGGCGTGGTCTATCTGTATCGAGAACCTGATCATCGCTTACCAGTAGACTTCTACAGTGTTTGCCTGTGTGGCGTATATGTAGGTATCAACTGTAGACATTACCAGATCCACAACACAACAGTAACGTTAGCAGATAATTCAATAAGACACCATACACCAACCCTTTGTATCAGTTTCAGTGACAGCCATGATTGACTTTCACGTGCTTGACGGAGGTACAACAGTAATGACCTCTTGAAAAATAAACATTAATTTTACGGGGGTGCAACAGCCAACTTAAAGCAGGTGATGACGTCAACATGATTCTAAATCATGCTACCTTTATTCCTATACAGTCAACAAAAACTACTACCATAAAGTTGTAGAAGTTTATAAGTGCATGCTCGCATAGAATAGAAGGACTGAAATGGTATGACAAGATCACCATTGTGGAACTAATGACAAGAACCAGATAAGTGCCAGTGGAACAAGAAGTCAGAAGAGATGGTAGCAGTGGATAAGACAAACATTGAGGACATCTGCTGATAGCTTTACAAGGTCGTTCTTGTTCTGGAAAACACAGGGTAAGAGGGGTGAGAGGAGACTGAAAAACACACTGACAACTGGAGATAAACATAACAGGGATAAAGAAAATATGCAATTCCTTACACGGATGGCACAGGACTAGAAGGCTTGACACAAATTTGTGGAAGACTTATGCTCCTCAGGGAACTGAAAAATAATCATGATAATAATACACAAATCAGAATACATAAACAACAAAAGTGACCTTGACTTTCTTTTTTTCAGCCTTTAATAATGCAATATCATTTACAATGTCAGATGGAATCCATAATCTATGTACAGGTCAAAGATATTTTGTGACATAATGAATAGAAGCCACAAATGTAAACTTCAACAAACAATAACATTAACAACAAGACAAGGTTTGCAGGCATGTCAGCAAGATTTAACTTTGTTTAGCATCTATTGCTTTGTTTACTAACACTGTGCAAACTAAGCCAATCTTTAAGCCCCCATTAACTCATCTTACCTAACTGCCTGATTTAGGTAACTTTAAGGGATGTTACTGACTCTGATGTTTAATCTGCTTCAACGTATTTAATTCCTATGCTAAAGTTTGCCATCTCATGAAGCAACAAATGTTTGCCACCTAAAGAAGCAGCAAACGTTTGCCATCTCATGAAGCAACAAAAGTTTGCCATCTCATGAAGCAACAAAGGTTTGTTGTCTCAAGAAGCAACAAAAGTTTGCCACCTAACATGGAAACAAAAGTTTGCCATCTCAAAAAGCAAAAAACTTTTGTTGTCTCATGAAGCAACAATCTGCACTGACAGAGACTTCCACACCAATACAATGCTGACATCAAAAGAGTGACAAACCTACACCAGCCTAAAGTGTTATCTAGTGGGCCTAGGTTATCCCAAATTTCACAAACATAAATTATAGCTAAGGACAGAATCTCACAAACAGAAAAGATCACAAAATAACACTCTTACAAACTATAAACATTAACAAATCTAAGTGAGAAAGTCACCATCACAGATGGTAACGAAACTAGAATCTTTAAGGTATAAAAAAAATAGGCAACATAATTTTATATGACAGTATATCAAACAAAAAAAGATAAAACATGACAGAATCCCATAAACACAAAAGATAAATTATGACAGAATCCCACAACCACATAAGATAAAATATGACAGAATCCAACAAACACAAAAGATAAAACATGACATAATCTCACAAATACAAAAGATAAAACATGACAGAATCCCACAACCACATAAGATAAAATATGACAGAATCCAACAAACACAAAAGATAACACATGACATAATCTCACAAACACAAAAGATAAAACATGACGGAATCCCACAATCACAAAAGACAAATCATTACAGAACCTCACAAACATAAAAGAAAGAACATGACAGAATCCCACAACCAAATAAGATAAAACATGACATAATCTCATAAACACAAAAGATAAAACATGACAGAATCCCACAAATACAATACATGACAGAATCCCACAATCACAAAAGACAAATCATTACAGAATCTCACAAACATAAAAGATAACAAGTGACATACAAGACAAACAATGATGGAAATGATGAATGGCAGATTTTAAAAAGAAAAAAACATGAAGAACGTTAGTTGTTAAAGATCCTGCTGGAGAAAATAAATGAAGGAAAAAACTCAAACCCTATGTTACTTTTAATAACAACTGGACAAGTTGTTTTTTTTAAGTGCAAGAAAAGTTGGGAATTATAAAGGAAAGACAGTCTGAAAACTTGATTATGTACACAATTAAATTACAGATAATGCCCAAAAAAAGAGCAAAGCAGTGAAAATAGAAATGAAAACACTGGATCAGGATTTTTATGTCAAGACAAACTGGCAACCTGAAATATGTTAACTCCCTTGGGTCTGTGACCTACAAGCAAATATGTTGACACATCACAGGTAATGTTATGTGTCTTCTCTCAAAACTGGTTTATCTGATATGTCTTAGACAAATAAAGATTGCTACACAGATAACCATGAAGTATGACTTCACAATTCAGTCAATAACTAGCATTTTCTGCCGTAAGCTGTTT
Organism: Oreohelix idahoensis; assembly: GCA_024509875.1. Taxonomy (NCBI): domain Eukaryota; kingdom Metazoa; phylum Mollusca; class Gastropoda; order Stylommatophora; family Oreohelicidae; genus Oreohelix; species Oreohelix idahoensis. The sequence continues at coordinate 109,091 of JAMPIV010014119.1, forward strand.
CAACTTTTCAGCCTATATCAGTTATATGCTACAACATTCACCAACTGTTTTCATGACAAATACACCACAGCTTTCCATATATACTTTCATGGTACCCTGTTTGTTGTCTATAGGCTGTGAGGAGACAAAGACAAAAATATGATCACTTCTTAGTCATAATAGGTGACTAAAGTGAAGCTGTCCACAGGGCTGGCATTGTCATCATGTTAAACAGATTGTTACAGAAATGACCACAACAAAGAAAGTGAATAGCTTTTGTGCAAGTTTCCTGCATGAGAACCAGTTACAGCAGTGGTCCAATGTTACCTCACTTATTCATTCATTCAATAATCTTCACCTCCCCAAGCAGCAACGCCCTTCAACAAACTCATACCTTGTCTTCCTGCCCTGAGCCATCCACTCAGCCATTCCATGACATCTTCATTTCTCTTCTCCATATGTTTTTCTGTCCCCCACTACCTCTCCTACTCTGGGGAAACAAGAATAAGAACTTCCTTCTAATGCTATCAACAGACTTCCTCAATGTATGATCTATCCATAACTAATATCCTCTTCCACTGGCACTTGTCAGTTCAACATTCCCATGCTACTTAATAATTTTTTAAATAAAATAAAAATGACATTTACTTATTCATTCCATCAGGAAATCATTAGTCTAAAGTTGTTATAGGTGTTTCTAAACTAGTAGTCTATGAACCCCCACTGGATTTTTAAGCTCTACCTAAGTGGTGCCACTAGGACCACACAGTATTTTTTCTTTCCTATTTTCAGGTCAAGAACCAACCCCCTGCAGGCTCAAATTCCATCAACTGAGTAAAGAAAAAACTGGGCACAGACAGACATGTGTCCACGTGTGGAAGACAAGCAATTGGCAGAACATGTCCTTCAAGAATGTCCACTCAAGAGCAGGAGCAGACTGACAACTTGGCCTTCACCAAGCCAAATCATAGAGAAAGTGTATGGTGATGACAAAAGCCTGAGACAGACTGCCAGTTTTATGAGAGAAATCGAGGATGTGGTCATGGGGAAGCGAATGATGATGAAAACTCTTCATTGTTCTATGATACTAGAATAATACTCGTATTTATAGAATGTGTGATTCTTACATACATACATTAGGATTCTCGCTGATGCTACAGAGTTCATGCACTATGCTGAGATTCTCCTTGTGTGATCTAATGGAGGAGATCGGAGCAATGATGGAGTTGTCCGTGTGCAATGAAGATAGTCATTTAAACCAAACCAAACCAAATTATGATCTGCATAACCATAAAATGGTTTTCAGGGTCTAACTTCACAGTATCTGTATTTCTCCTCAAGTACATGCCTGGTGGCATAAGTAAGAACATCTCTCTATAAGTCCCATTTTTGTCAGGATCAATTACCACTTCTGTTGTTGACATACTTCTGTTGTTGACATACTTCTGTTGTTGACATACTTCTGTTGTTGACATATTTCTGTTGTTGACATATTTCTGTTGTTGACATACTTCTGTTGTTGACATACTTCTGTTGTTGACATACTTCTGTTGTTGACATATTTCTGTTGTTGACATACTTCTGTTGTTGACATATTTCTGTTGTTGACATACTTCTGTTGTTGACATATTTCTGTTGTTGACATATTTCTGTTGTTGACATACTTCTGTTGTTGACATATTTCCTTGTCATCATGTCAAACTGTCCAGCATCTTCTCCCTTTGTCCTGCCATCTTCCCTGTTGACACAATATATTTCAGCTTTCTTCTCATAGCTCTTAGGCACATAATCAACTGAGAAAGAAACGAGAAATTGAATAAAAAAGTAACATATTCATTCCCTATTGGAGCTTGCAGCTACCAATCCAAATGGTCCCCTTGTAGGAAGACTGCACTGAATCTTGTAGCATCGCTTGCTGTAACAATTTGTTTTACAAGGTGAGGTTGCCACCATGCACAACCTCACATTAGTTGTCTCTCATGACATGATTAAAGGAGCAGTCATTCTTAATTACCTCACAGGCCCTCGGGGAAAAAGACAGGGCAAACAGTAACATAAAATAACTCAATGTATTCCCTAATTTTTCAAACAGTTTTAACATTCAAAGAATGCTCAGATACAAATAAAAGCATGCAATGATTCTAGGAAGCGAACAGAAATTTAGAAAATGAACACAAAACTTATAATTAGCAAAAAATTATACACAAGTAGTGAACACAAAAATGACAAATCAAAACTCAGCCAGCAACAGGAGCAGAAAGGTTCACTCCAAAGAAATTTGATAAAGGCTGTGATTCACAGTTCTTTCTCAAGTTTCTGTTGTTTCATGTGGAGAAAAATTTACCAACCTCTAAAGGTTACAATTCTGTTGCAACCTACATGCTAGGTCAGATATTCAATGTAATACATAATGTAACAGACTGCGAGTAATGTAACAAGAAGCTTGTAATGTAACAGCTGGTCAGAAGAGTTGAAAACTCATTTGTCATTCTTCTCAAGGTACCCACTTCCAAATGTGTAACCTCCCCCTAAAACATGTAACAAAATGAATACAAAGGAAAACAACTGAAAATTTTACAAATCTCTTACCAGATTTTCAAACTTATTTTAATGATTATAACAATATAATGTCCACTCCCAAAATTATATCACAGAAGAGTCTTTTGACTTCAAGTATACAATGCAGATTCGATAATAAAATGATGCAGTGACTGACAAATATGCTGGGCAGCACATGATGTATTATATTACCAGTTTGTTTAAAACATGAATTTCACAAAGGAAATAAAATCTGAACTTATTTTAATACTTTCTGCTAAGCCAATTCTGGTTTAAGTAACTTAAACGAGACAAAAGCCCAGAGAGGACTTTCAGGGTTGAGAACAAATTAGGCATTACAATCTTGGTCATAGTGCAATCCTTCTGTTCTTCTGAGTGGACATCAACAAATTATAATAATAGTGCTGGGAAGGCTCAAACTCAGTGGCAGGCAACCCAGGACCTTTGGTGATCTACTTTAGAAACACTGAGCTGTAAAAACATCTACCTTGATATAAAAAAGCATCATGCTGAGCACCTTTAATCTTCCCAGAGTTGCTCTGGTACCCAGTTCATGAGGTTGGGTCGTCCCCAGATCCATTTGCAGTCTAAAAAAATCCCACTTCAACTGGGGATCAAACCATGGACCACTGAGCTTGGAAGTCAGTGCACTAACCACTGCGAAACAGCAGCTCTTCTATCTAGATATAACCACGTCTATTATCAGAAATGTCGAACTTGTAGTATGCGCAGCCTAAATTTAACTTTGATCTCTGTCACATGATCTCCTTCCTACAATTCTATTGACAGATTGGTGGAAAATTAAAACAAAATAATATTGTACCAAAAGCTAACCTCCCTTCAAAAAAATATCGCCTGCCTACCACATGCAGTTCATGATTCAAGTGAATGTTTGTAGCTAGCTTGAGAGTTTTCACTGGCAATGAGGAAAAAGTATCTTTAACCCAGGACTTACAGTGCTTCTAAATGCCAGCAGGAGGGCTAGTCCGAAATGTCTCGAGCTTAAAATTCTTTCTCTTTTCTCTCTCCATCACCTGCAGATCTACCAAATCATCCTGTGTGATCTGCTGGTAAATCAGGATTTACCTTACGCCGACCCCTGCACTAACATAACTGAAGAAGAGCATTAACCCCTTCATGCTGGAAGGCTCTAACATTACAGGACTATTAACCCCCGAAGTCCCAAAAGTATTTACGACTGAATATCACTTTTTATACCATGCTGATATTTTTAAGACTGAATGCTTATTTTATAATTTAACTAGTTTTATAAACTTGAAAGTCATTCATCTCCTATGAAATGGCCCATATATGACTCAATAGGCATCAATACGTGTTTAATTATAAATTAATAAATAGGTATCCTTGAATCCGAAATGCTCGAAGACGGCCGTATTTTGGAAATCGGATTTTTTCAGTTGCCAGATGTCACCCAAAATGTGTTTGAAAGTTGCCCAAAATGTGGCAGAAAATAGCCTAAAAGTAGCATGGTTGAAATTGAATACCGTGGGACATGTATCATCTTTAGCCCAAATGTCTAATTTTACGCATTCTAAGTAAAATAACAATTCAATTAGATTTATACTGGGTAAGTTGGAAGTTAAATGTTTGTTATTTTTATCATTCAATGTTATCTTGGGTTTTTTTCCCTGAATCGGATTTATTATGTATCAAAAAAAAAAGGTGGGGAAAGGGGTCGGGTTAGGTTAATGTTAGCCATTATCTTTGTTTATATATGTTCTAACCATTGACGATGAAACTGCAAACCACGTGACACACTGTAATAGGCCAATGTGTAGATTACTAAGCTCCCTGTGGTGAAATTGATTCTGTAGGTGGGTGCAACAATCGTCTGTTATTATTGTTTTTTTTTAGTCTGATATGAGTGCCTTTTGCACAATATTTTTCATGTAAATGCTGGAAACAGGGGTAGGTTTAGTGTTAAGTTTAGCGTTAGGTAATATGTTTCTTGATATGCATCGTAGGGATAGGCGTCAAAAGATGAAATTGCGAAACAGAGGTTCACAAAGCCTTTTGGTTAAATAAGTATGAAATCAATTATGGCATATGTACCAGCTGTCATTTGCTGTTTGTTCTGGTCATGACTTCTAATCAAATGTGTGATTTATCATTTGCATTTCTCATTTGCGGGAAAAACTTACTGACCGTGTAATTGGATTTGTCTTTTGTGTGACCTTTATGACAGTGTATCCTCTTCTGAAAGCATCCATCACTCTCAGGAAAATTCATTGTGTTGTCCTCCGTTGTGTCAATCCTTTTTGTTATGTTCCAGCAAGTGGTGAATGCAGTGGTCACTAGTCCATTTTCATTAGGACATGTTGTCCAAACCATTTCATCTGTTGCTGTTATAATTCTTCTTCTTCAAGTACCATGCCTAGTGGTCTAGGTGATCATGTCTCACCACAACTTCCTATCATCTTCTTCTTCTTCTTGCGATCGCATCTTTGATGATTACACCGTCAGACGAGTTCTCATGATGAATTCGACTGTTGTTTGAAGTTCCTCTTTAACTCCATATAGCTTTGAGTTTAGTGTTGAGTCATTGGGCCAGTATATCTTTCTTAACTGGTCATACAGAGGACAGTCCTGTAGAACATGCTCAGCAGTTTGTTCGTTTAATCCACATGTGCACAGTGGTGAAGCAGACAATCGTAGCTTGTGCATGTGTTTATTCAGTTTGTTATGCCCTGTCCTGAGTCGAAAAATAGTTATCTGTCCCTGCCGGTCGAGAGTGTGATAGTCGTCTTTGGGTTGGTTCTGTTCTCTTCTGATAGTCTGGATAGCTCTCTTTTTCTCAAAGTATGTGACTTCATTATCTTCTTGTTCACATTCTCCTCCCTTTTTTGCAAGTTTATCTGCCTTTTCATTTCCGGGTACACCACAATGAGATGGTACCCACTGAAGTATGGTTCTCTTTTTGGCAGCTACCTTGTTTAGTTCATTTCTCAGATGCGGGAGTTTACCACCCTTGAGAGCTTGCAGGACAGACAGTGCATCTGTGAGGATGACTACCTGGTGGCAGTCAGAGTTGGTGTTATAAATCATATTTGCAGCTTGCTCTAGAGCTTGAACCTCAGCTGTATAGTTGGAACAGAATTTACCAGTGGGAATGTGCCTAGTCTCATAGTGGTTGTCAGGATATGAGATAAAGATACCGGCACCTCCATTCCTAACAGCATTAGTTGCTGATCCATCTGTATAGGCATGTATCCATGATTGATCGGGATAGCTTTCTTGGATCATACTCAATGTAGCAGTTCGTTTTTGCAGATCATTATACTCACATCCACTTGTGAGACCACTGACTGATGTATTAATTTGGAGGGCACTGCTGGCCTGCTCCCATGGTACAGGGTATAGGGTGGGCTTCAGTGGTGTTGTCTTCATGGATAGGTCTTCTTGATGCTGTCTTATAAGTCTTTTCCCCCGATGCACAAAGCTGCTACGCTTTAGACGTCCCAATGCCAGATCATCTAGTCTTGCCTTCATTGGGTGCATTGGCATACTGTTGTACTTTTCCATCTGGATCATGGTTTTTGTGTCTCTTCTATGGGACAATGTCTGTAATCCAGCAACCTTCTGCATCTCTGTTATTGGTGTAGTTTTCATGGCTCCTGTAATGAGCCTGAGAGCTTGATTTTGCACCTTGTCCAAAGACTGCAGATGTGAGTTAGCAGCTGATGACCATGCTGCTGAGCTAAACTCTAAGTGTGGTCTTATTACTCCATTATAAATCTTCTTTAGATTTCGTTCATTTGCTCCCCAGTTGGTACCTGCTAATTTTCTGAGTATGCCTAGTCGTCTTCGGGCCTTTCCTTCTGCATTTTCAATATGCTTATTCCATGTAAGCCTTTGGTCAAATGTCACCCCAAGATAGGTGGGGTAGCTTTCTTCCTTGATCACGGTTGTCCCTAGGTGTATGTTAGCTGATTTGTCCTTGGGGGCGAGGGAGAACAGTGTTGTGGAGGTTTTGTCTGTGTTTATTGTGATAAGCCATTTCTCTGCCCATGACACTAGCATGTCTGCTGCCCGCTGCATTCTATAATTTGCTGTGGTGACATTTTCATCAGCGCACCAGAGTACTAGGTCATCTGCATATAAGGCAGCTTTAACTCCTGCAGGGAGATCTTTCACCAGGTCATTGATGTAAACAAGGAAGAGTGTTGGGGAAATTACTCCTCCTTGAGGTACCCCCTGATGGAGCAACACTTTTCTGCTCTGCAGACCGTCAAGAGTGACTCTAGTTCTCCTGTTATGCAAGTATGACTGGATCCATTTCATCATGTTGCCTTGGATTCCACTTCTCCTAAGTTTTGCAATGAGGCCATCTTTCCACACCTTGTCAAAGGCCTGCTTGAAGTCGACCCAGATCGTTAGGACCTTTTTCTTCTCCTGGAAGGCATCTTCTATTGCTTGAGACAAGTAAGTAACTTGGTCTTCTATACTGTAGCATTCTCTAAATCCAGCTTGTTCCGGCACCAGGATCTGCTCAGACTCTAAATACCATTTCAATCTGTGGTTGACTATTCGCTCCATAGTCTTCCCAACACAGCTTGTGAGACTGATTGGCCGGTAACTTGCAGCCTCGGTCTTACATTTCCCTTTCTTTAGTATGGGTATTGTGATGGCTTCTCTCCATACTTGGGGTACCGTTCCTTTCAACCAGCTGTGGTTGAATATCTCAAGCAGTTTTGTCTTTGCTGCTGAGCTCAGATTTACTAGCATTTCGTTGCTGATTTTGTCTGGGCCGGGTGACTTTTGAAACTTAAGCTTGGAAATAGCCTTCTGTAGTTCTCCTAGTGTGATGGGTTCCCTCATTGGGGCAGGAGTATCTGTCTGTCCCATGGTTGCCAGTATTTCTTTTCTTATCTCTCTCTGATGATCTATGTTAATGGGTAAGTTGCTTTCTGAACTGTATCTTCTAGCAAACAAGTCTGCAGCTTGTTTTCCTCTGAAAAGTTTGCCACCTTCATCCAATGTGATAGTCTGCCTAGGTGAGGAACGCTCTTCATTTAGAGACTTGACTAATCTCCAAAGTTTCCTGCCGTCTTTCTCAAGGTTCAGCGATGCCGTTTTAGTTCTCCAGCTTTTCCGTTTTTCTTCTAGCTTTGTTCTCTGAAACTCTGCTACAGCCTTTTTCCATTTGTTGTGAGTTTCAAGTGAAGGCTGAGACTCTGCGTCCTTTCTAGCCCTGTCCATAGCTTCCTGACGTTCTTGGAGTGTGCTGGACCAGTATGGTATGTAGTTACGCCGGCATCCTTTGGGAATGGTTTCTTTTGCAGCTTGTAGTATGCATCTGTTGAAGTCTTTTACCACTTCATTAATGTCTCTGTTCTGTACCTTGAGGGTAGACAGCAGCGTGTTCACCTGATGCCTGAATAAACCCCAGTTGGCTTTTTTGTAGTTCCATCTTGTAATGGCTGGGCCTGTACTGAGAGTCGCACTCTGGACAGTAAGAAAGATTGGGCGATGGTCGCTTCCCCCTAGTTGGTCTCCTACTTCTCTACTAATCTTCTTTCTTCTTCGATCCTTAACCACCGACCGTCAAAGCAGTCAGTGGCCATCACGCCTAGTGGCGTCTTGTAGGGCAACAACAAATTGATTCCACTTTGCACGGTCGGTGGCCATCCTTCGCACAGTGCCCCAACTCTGGTTCACTCTTTGCATCCCAGCCTCCACAGTCCCCCGCCAAGTTGTTTTTGGTCGGCCTCTCTTTCGCTTTCCTTCAGGGGTCCAAAACATAGCTGCTCCTGTGATGGCATCGGGGTCTCTTCTGAGGACATGACCAACCCAGCTCCAGCGTCTGCCAGCCATGATGGTGTGCATGTCCTCTTGCTTGCTACGAGTAAGCAGATCTTGGTTGGTGATGGTATTCGGCCAAAAAATGCGGTGAATTTTTCTTAGGCATGTTGTGTGAAAAGAGGACAACTTTGACATCCCCTTCTCTGTGACCCTCCAGCATTCTGCACCATAGAGAAGCACAGAAAGCACGCAACTCTGGCATAATCTCAATTTTGTGCTTGTGCTGTATTGGGAGGACCTCCAGATGCCACTTAGGCCAAAGAAGGCCGCTCCTGCCTTATTCATTCTGATGCCGATGCCCTTGCCCGCCCCACCGTCTGGTGTTACTATGCTCCCTAGGTATGTGAAGGTATCTGTCTGTACCAGTTGCCGATTCCTTACTGATATGGGCTCAGGGTTGCTCACATTGAGCATCATGACCTCAGACTTCTTTAAATTGATGCCCAAGCCCACCCGCTGGCTAATTCCACTAAGTCCATCCGTTTCTTCCCGGACATGCCGACGCGAATGCGCCAGCAGTGCAACGTCATCCGCATACCCCAGATCTTCCAATGTAGAAAATGTAGTCCATCCTATTCCTCTTGGACTGCCCTCCGTCGTCTGGCGCATCACGCAGTCTATAACTGTTAAAAATAGAGTGGCCGACAAGGGGCATCCCTGTCGTACTCCTGTCTTCACCTCGAAGGTCAGGTTTCTCTACTAATAGATCCAGCTATATCTGGTGTGGAGAAGGCAAGATCTGGTGTTGAAGTTGTGTGCCATCCTCTGGAGTAGAAGGTAGGAGTATCTGTGGCATTATTGACTAGGATTAGGGAGTGATCATCTTGCCAAGTTTCAACCTCTTCACCTCTGTGATCCAGATGGTTATAGCCCCAGCTCTGGGAGTGACTATTAAAGTCTCCAACTGCTATAAAGTTGGTGGCTGGTACCTGTATAGAGCTGAGACTCAGGGGTTTGTTGTTCTGACAGTAATAGTTCAGGAGTTCTATTTCCATCTTGTCTACCTTTATCTGCAACAGCTGATATTCTGCTCCATCCATGAAGGTTTTCCTTTCGTGTGCAGGAATGTTATTCCTTACAAGAGTAAGTACTCCTCCTTTTCGTCCTTCCTATCATAACTTCCTGTTCATTAATTCTGTTGCTGACTTCTTTCAATGCCACGTCAAACAGTCAGTTATCTTCTATCTTTGCAGTTATCTTCTATCTTTGCAGTTATCTTCTATCTTTGCATCATCTTTGCAGTCCTCTTCTATCTTTCTAGTCCTTGTTTTTGTGGTATCTCTTTTTCCTTCAATATTTCCCCACTGTCACAATATATCAGTTTTCTTCTTGTAAGGTCCAAAGAAAGTGGATCGTTTCCTTCTTATGTGAGTAATAAGCTACCTTTGTGCACTGGCTTCTTTCAGGATATCCTGAATAAATTGTTGTTATTATCTGCAGCAAAACGTATTCAACATTTTCTCTCCCTGCAGCATTTCAGATACAAATAGATTATAAGACAAATGCTGGCATGAACTTGATTGGCTTTGCTCTCATCAGATAAAACATAATATGAAACACCCTGGGAAAGTTAATAAGAGGATAGTCATGTGACACATCCCCTGCCTATTTTCTTGGGGTTCCTAATAAACCACTGCCCACACCAGATATGTTGCGCTGAAGTGAGATGTGCATGTGACTAACAATCTCATCAAGTAGAGGTGAGATATGCATGTGACTAACAATCTCATCAAGTAGAGGTGAGATGTGCATGTGACTAACAATCTCATCAAGTAGAGGTGAGATGTGCATGTGACTAACAATCTCATCAAGTAGAGGTGAGATGTGCATGTGACTAACAATCTCATCAAGTAGAGGTGAGATGTGCATGTGACTAACAATCTCATCAAGTGGAACTGTGTAAGATGAGATTGTGCACATGACTACCAGCATCATCATGTAAAACAGACTTCTACAGAACCACCACTGCCAGAGCACATCAAGTGTTATGGAACAGTCTTCCCTAGGAGAGCTAACGACACTAGTAATCTGGCCAACTGCAGTGGTAGTAAATATGTCTGAAGCAGTAAATATAGAACATGTATATAAAACATAATCATGAAACATAATTACTAACATAAAGAAAATGGGGATCAATCTTGAAAGAATATAGAAACACTTGCCCAATACAGGACACCTTGGACAGCTACAGTAAATAATTATGTTCAGAAAGGATAGCAAGAACTGAAAGAGAGGCAGAGTGCTGAAAGGAGAATGGAGAGAGAGAGAGAGAGAGAGAGAGAGAGAGAGAGAAAGAAAAGGGACATTCACACATTCATTCATTTTATATTTTTTAAAATGGTGACGAAACCTAGATTGTAAAATAAAGAAATCTAAAATTATCTTGAAAAGATACTGACAGACAAGCTTAATACAGGACATACAGGATAGTTCCAGTAAATGTTTCAAGTTCAGGAAAAAAAAAACACTGAAAGAACGGGAGAGTTCTGACAGTGGGATGGAAAGTGACAGAGAGGAAGATGCAACCCAATTAAAAATTGGGTCTGATTCGCACCAAGAGAGTCGGTGAAGTCATAGAGAATTTTCCAAAATTTCACTGATAAATTTAGTATAAACACATATCAAATACAATCTTCTTGAATAGCAACTCATACACGGTGCAACCACAGCGACAAGATCCACTTTCTTAACTACAAAATTCTGATGTGCACAAAATTCACTGCTAAAACAAATGTAAAAACTGATGTCTTGATCAAATGTTATGAAAATCAGCAGGTTTTATTTCCTGTGGGGGTGATTTTTTAAACAATTTTAAAGATCACCGGTAGTGTACAGTCAGCATCACTGCATACTTTACCATGTAAAAAAAGCTGCTTCTACAACCACCACTGTCAGAAAATAAGAAATACTTTGGTGCAAGCTTCCTACATGAAGAGCCACATGTATAGGTGGCTCAATGTTCCTTAATGAGTGACAAGAGAAACGGGTTTGTAGCTGTCACTGCATAAGTGCCAGGGAGTAATAGTGAGTGTCAACAATGTAACACATCACAAATACAAACTGGCAATACATATTTCAACATACAAACCGGCAATACATTTTCTAACAAAACCCATGCTGTATTTACATTCTACATTCAAAGACTTTGCTCACACCTCATTCAAGACACATCAAAACAAATATTACTTCTATACCTTGATCAAAATATATGTGTACGTTTGAGTGATGTGGCAATACAAAGTCAGATTCACACAACTAAGATTATGAACAAAAATATACCAGCAAATATATGTTTTTTCATACCTGCTGTCACAAAATGACATTCTCATTATTAATTTCCTCACGGTGACAGTCCTGCAACCCTCCCATCAAAAAAATCAAAAATCAAAAAAAAAGAAGAAGAGGGTAGACTAAAGACATGGACAGACAATATCTTTAAAAAAAAAAAGAGAGACAGGAATAACCTATGCACTGACACAGATACTAGCAGAAGACAGACAAATCTGCAAGCAAGTAGTATAGGGGTTCAATGGAACCAAGTGTCCCAATAACCACATAGGTTACAGGAATGAGGGATGAAAGGGGAGATGCTGGGTCCCTTAACTGTCTTCTCTTTTTATCTCCCCTGGTTTTATCACTCTGGTTTTCTCAAACATCACTTTCTTACTTTTGTAGTTGTTTCTTGTTCTGTTCCTTGGCTGCTAATACATATTTATGGCACATATGGCACTGTCTCTTCTAGCAATCAGAGGTCACAGGGTAATCAGCATAATTAATATTATAAACAAATGCAACAAATTGGGGTTGTTCAGCCAAAGAAAATCCAAAAAAAAAAAAAAAAAAAAAAAAAACAGGGATAGCATGGAGCTCTCTCTGGCTAACCTCTACACCCCAAGGTAGAAGACGACGATCAAGTTAAGTAAGAAAACATTTGTACCGGTCTGGCTAACCTCTACACCCCAAGGTAGAAGACGACGATCAAGTTAAGTAAGAAAACATTTGTACCGGTCTAGCTAACGTTTTTTTTTTAATCCACTAGAATAAAAAAATCTTCAAAAGACTTTTCGCATCATAAATCCCTAATCCTGAAATAAAAAAGCGACCCCTCTCATAAAGTACATCACAGACAATCAGTTGCAGCAATATTCCGATTATTCCAATTGTTTTTTTTTAACAGAATTATCAGCCACAAAACTGGTTTCATACACAATTAAACCAGTTCACTTCACATAAAACCAGCTCACAACACAAACACAATGCTGTTCAATTAAAAAAAGGTAAGACCAGACTAGTTTGCACACGGATAATTTTTAAGGGCTCTTAAATAGTTCTAAAAATACTCTTTCATACACATTTTTTCTACAGAAAGTAGTTTGGAAATGGCACTAAATGAAAGATATTGAATATTATTCCAAAAATAAGCAGAACATTACCTAGCCTTTTCACTGTTTTCACAACGACATTTTCAGCAACTCAGAAAAATTACGTTTAAGATATGCAATAAGTGATGTTTCAGTCAAATTGACGGTGAATATGTCAGCCTAAATGTGGACAGATCACAGACTCCACGTAAATCATTAATCTGGTTGTAAGCCAGTTACAATTTCTATGTTTTTGTGGAACAGCATCATTCTACCGTTAACAGAACCCAAACCATTCACTCTCATTGTATTGTCTCTACAACATTTGTGAGAATGTGTTTGACAACAAAAGCAAAGGCTGCAAATCCGACAATCACCAGCATGTTCGTCACTGTTCCCCCAAAGTGCCACCGCTGTCCAACAGGATTGATCTCAGCAGGATGGCCAGCTCCGTTATTAACGTTACTGTTTTCTGTGTTTGACAAGTTGGCAGATTCTGTTGATTTCTTCAATTCCTCTGCCTGTTTTTTCAGGTTATCTCTGATCTTCTGTGTATGAGGATAAAAAAAAAAAAACCAAAGAAATTATGAACGCCTCACAACTGTTGATAGATGACCTAATGCAGATATCAGTGATGAGCACCAATTGCACCTCTGTATACCACCAGACAAAAGAGAATGACGATGTTCATTCGATCATTCATTACCCCAAGCAGTATAGGCCTTCAACTTATTCATGCCAAGTCCTCCTGTTGAGTGCCTCATCATTTTCACTTCTGTCTCTAGCTGTCATCTCCATGTGTTGTTCTGTCTACCTCTACCATTCTTACCCTGGGAGTTTCAGAGCAAGGACTGTCTGGTAATGCTATCAATAGGTTTCCTCCGCAATTCATCATCAGCGTCTTCTTCTCACACCTTGTTCCTCTGGCACTTGTCATCAGTTCCACATTGGTGGCCTTGTCATCAGTTCCACATTGGTGGCCTTGTCATCAGTTCCACATTGGTGGCCTTTTCATCAGTTCCACATTGGTGGCCTTGTCATCAGTTCCACATTGGTGGCCTTGTCATCAGTTCCACATTGGTGGCCTTGTCAATCCTTCTATTCTACATAAGCACCCATTCATGATAGTAGATCTAAAGTGACGACTGTCAAGATTTCATGTGCCTAAAACTATGTATTAAAAATAATAAACAAATAAACTAAATCTTTGTTTTGATTGAGGCTAAGAATAAGCATATATATATACACAGTTACATACACATAAATACACACACCATGCAAATTACTTTCAGGATGAATATGAATTCAATTTAGCATACTCCTGCCTTCATTTTTTTAACTCCTCAAGGAGCATGGAACCATCAGTACAGTAGCCCCCATTTATTTTACACGATGGCTGTCAGCCCCAAGCACAACGTCACCTTAGTCACTTATTACATGGTGACAACCTTGATCCTAGTCTTTCTTCGTAGCATCTGAGACCTCCAGGAAACAAACGGGGAGACCTCCAGGGAACAAACGGGGAGACCTCCAGGAAACAAACGGGGAGACCTCCAGGAAACAAACGGGGAGACCTCCAGGAAACAAACAGGGAGACCTCCAGGAAACAAATGGGGAGACCTCCAGGAAACAAACAAGGAGACCTCCAGGAAACAAATGGGGAGACCTCCAGGAAACAAACGGGGTCATTTAAACTCCAATAAGTCAAAAAAAGAAAACCAAAGATTAAAAAAAAAATAAATAAACAACAAAATGGAGGTTGCCAGGATACAGCAGGAGTTCCTCAACTATAATCACAATGCAGTACTTGTTCTAGAAAATCAAAGACATCAAAGATAGAGGAGGACATCAAAATGTAACTGAAGACAGAAAGAAACAAAGGGCAAGAAAAAATTCAATGAACTGGATTAACGTGTCCAAAGAAAGGCCTGAACTAAGGCCTATGCTCCATCAGGTCCTGATATGCAAAAACAGAAGACACAGACTGCAAGTCCAACTCTCAATGAAAGGTTGACTGATGATTTATAGACATGCTCTGCTGCCTGGACTATCTCACCATCAACATTATTAGAAAAATCAACAAGAAGCCACGGAACTTCTCATTTTAAAACTGGCTCAACTGGAGACAATACCAGAGATAAGCTGACACAAATATCCAAACTCTTAAGAAAACTGACTAGATTTTCTTTTAGGATTTAATTTTCTGGTTGGCAACTTCCTGTTCTGAGTATAAATAAAGAGAAGTAGAACTAGTTATCTATCCTGAAAGTCTTCTTGTTTGTGTCACCAAATGTTTAGATACGGTCGGTCATGAGACAGACATAGAACTACTCTAACACAAATAATGCTTATAGCAAAACAGTGTATGAAATTTCTTGGTGTTTCTCAGAAGACTAAAAAAACATTATGTTCACTGTTTCTACATTGTAAGATGCATTAATATGCGGTTGTAAAGGACTAGTAGCTTCATAACATACAACAAATTGCTGCATAAACCACATCCACACCAGCTCATATAGTGTTCTGGTGCAGGATTCTTGAATGGATGCCATCTGCAATGATGGCCCCAAGACTCTAAAATAGGACATTCATTCTGATGTAATCATGCATGCAATGAGAGAATAAGCCATACCTCAGCTACTTCTGGAAAGAGATCACAAAAGGTTTTGTTGGTCAAGTTGAATGTCAAACTCTGGGCTGCTAGCTGTCTTTTCTGAAATGGTATTCAGAAGTATGGTTATTTTATGATTGAGAAAACATGCTGTCTGAAACAATGTTTAGAAGTATGGTAATGACTATCAGAAAATGATGCTGTTTGAACCAGTATTTAGAAATATGGTTATGTTATGTGAGAAAATAATGCTGCCTGAAGCAGTATTTAGAAATATGGTTATGTTATGACTTTGAGAAAATGATGCTATCCAAAACAGTATTGAGAAGTGTGGTTATGCTATGTGAGAAAATGATACTGTGTGAAAAAGTATTTAGAAGCATGGTTATGTTATGACATTGAGAAAATTACACTGTTTAAGAAAACACTGTTCTGAAAAATCTAACATTGTTACGGTATATGTTATTAACGCCGTCTGCTAAAGGTTAGCAGATGTGCAATTGTAAAGGTTAAGACATTTAATATATTACGATAGATGTTTCAATTATTGAACGCTCCATACACGATCGATTATGACGTGTCTAGCGTTGTTTGGGTCACAGTCGGTAACTAGGAGACGCTACCCTTTGTTACTTGACCGCCAAGCTGAATAGCTGCGTTTTCTAACCTTCCAATTCAATGGCATGATATAGCCATTTATATGTGCATTTATGATGGACCAGGGTCAGTCCTAGAACTCTATATGAGAGGAAACTTATGGAGGTTAGTGTTTAACTAGAATCCTCAGAAGGAGGAGAATAATCGTCCAATCCGTATGAAATATTCAGACTCGCAGTCTCACTGTCGGCAGGTAGCCATGTCTATCTGCGCGTGCATATAGCTGTGATGTTTTGACGACAATACTGCATTGTATCCTTAAACGGACATTGACACGTAAACCAGCAGTCTACGTTATTGATTAATTTATGCATGACTTATACGGACTTATGTTCTGCTCATATTTGAAATGATCATCCTGTGTGTACATGTGATTAAATATTACGGACTCAACCTGAAGGCATTAATTACTTCATTAATGTTGCTGAGTTCAAGTATTACATGTTACTTCTTCATACCATGCTACTGAGTTGTATGAACGCTTCACCCTAATTCGCGTAATGATAAAACAAGCACGATGAACAAGAAATCACTAAAATAACTATACTCAGCACATGATCTTCAACCGGCAAATAACTCAGCAACAAAGTGAATTGTTACGGTATATGTTATTAACGCCATCTGCTAAAGGTTAGCAGACGTGCAATTGTAAAGGTTAAGACATTTAATATATTACGATAGATGTTTCAATTATTGAACGCTCCATACACGATCGATTATGACATGTCTAGCGTTGTTTGGGTCACAGTCGGTAACTAGGAGACGCTACCCTTTGTTACTTGACCGCCAAGCTGAATAGCTGCGTTTTCTAACCTTCCAATTCAATGGCATGATATAGCCATTTATATGTGCATTTATGATGGACCAGGGTCAGTCCTAGAACTCTATATGAGAGGAAACTTATGGAGGTTAGTGTTTAACTAGAATCCTCAGAAGGAGGAGAATAATCGTCCAATCCGTATGAAATATTCAGACTCGCAGTCTCACTGTCGGCAGGTAGCCATGTCTATCTGCGCGTGCATATAGCTGTGATGTTTTGACGACAATACTGCATTGTATCCTTAAACGGACATTGACACGTAAACCAGCAGTCTACGTTATTGATTAATTTATGCATGACTTATACAGACTTATGTTCTGCTCATATTTGAAATGAAAAACAAAAAAAAGAACGAAATATGAAAAGAAGAAATTATGAAAAGAGAAAATAAATCTCACACAAGTATTAGATTAATATTTTTTTTTAATGTACCTATACGTTATTTAGTTAGTTAAATTAGATAGTTATTATTCACTAACACTTAACACACACAATTAAGTTAAACTTATATTCAAATTTCTTTCTATTTCTTCTCACTTATTTGTCTTTTCTTCTCTCATAACATCGCGTTACATTAGAATCTTAATAATTTAACTCTTAGTTTAATTAATTAATTTAATTTTAATTAGTCAAATTAATTCCTATATGACATACTAATACGACAGACCTTACTTTAATTTAATTCTATCATTCACTATTGACATTAGACATTTTATTTAGTTGATATAATAATATGCATAATATTGATATATAATATGATTAATGTTAGATGACTATGACAAATAGTTAGTTGACATGACCGCGACACGGTTCTACTCAGAACATCGTCGGCCATATGTCACAATTGTGTTAAAAATTGTTAAGTCGGATAGATCTTGAAAAAAAATCTATCGATTTTTTTTCCCCCGGTGTACAGGGAATTGTTACGGTATATGTTATTAACGCCGTCTGCTAAAGGTTAGCAGACGTGCAATTGTAAAGGTTAAGACATTTAATATATTACGATAGATGTTTCAATTATTGAACGCTTCATACACGATCGATTATGACGTGTCTAGCGTTGTTTGGGTCACAGTCGGTAACTAGGAGACGCTACCCTTTGTTACTTGACCGCCAAGCTGAATAGCTGCGTTTTCTAACCTTCCAATTCAATGGCATGATATAGCCATTTATATGTGCATTTATGATGGACCAGGGTCAGTCCTAGAACTCTATATGAGAGGAAACTTATGGCATACTGGCCACCACTTTGTTGCTGAGTTATTTGCCGGTTGAAGATCATGTGCTGAGTATAGTTATTTTAGTGATTTCTTGTTCATCGTGCTTGTTTTATCATTACGCGAATTAGGGTGAAGCGTTCATACAACTCAGTAGCATGGTATGAAGAAGTAACATGTAATACTTGAACTCAGCAACATTAATGAAGTAATTAATGCCTTCAGGTTGAGTCCGTAATATTTAATCACATGTACACACAGGATGATCATTTCAAATATGAGCAGAACATAAGTCCGTATAAGTCATGCATAAATTAATCAATAACGTAGACTGCTGGTTTACGTGTCAATGTCCGTTTAAGGATACAATGCAGTATTGTCGTCAAAACATCACAGCTATATGCACGCGCAGATAGACATGGCTACCTGCCGACAGTGAGACTGCGAGTCTGAATATTTCATACGGATTGGACGATTATTCTCCTCCTTCTGAGGATTCTAGTTAAACACTAACCTCCATAAGTTTCCTCTCATATAGAGTTCTAGGACTGACCCTGGTCCATCATAAATGCACATATAAATGGCTATATCATGCCATTGAATTGGAAGGTTAGAAAACGCAGCTATTCAGCTTGGCGGTCAAGTAACAAAGGGTAGCGTCTCCTAGTTACCGACTGTGACCCAAACAACGCTAGACACGTCATAATCGATCGTGTATGGAGCGTTCAATAATTGAAACATCTATCGTAATATATTAAATGTCTTAACCTTTACAATTGCACGTCTGCTAACCTTTAGCAGACGGCGTTAATAACATATACCGTAACAATTCACTTTGTTGCTGAGTTATTTGCCGGTTGAAGATCATGTGCTGAGTATAGTTATTTCAGTGATTTCTTGTTCATCGTGCTTGTTTTATCATTACGCGAATTAGGGTGAAGCGTTCATACAACTCAGTAGCATGGTATGAAGAAGTAACATGTAATACTTGAACTCAGCAACATTAATGAAGTAATTAATGCCTTCAGGTTGAGTCTGTAATATTTAATCACATGTACACACAGGATGATCATTTCAAATATGAGCAGAACATAAGTCCGTATAAGTCATGCATAAATTAATCAATAACGTAGACTGCTGATTTACGTGTCAATGTCCGTTTAAGGATACAATGCAGTATTGTCGTCAAAACATCACAGCTATATGCACGCGCAGATAGACATGGCTACCTGCCGACAGTGAGACTGCGAGTCTGAATATTTCATACGGATTGGACAATTATTCTCCTCCTTCTGAGGATTCTAGTTAAACACTAACCTCCATAAGTTTCCTCTCATATAGAGTTCTAGGACTGACCCTGGTCCATCATAAATGCACATATAAATGGCTATATCATGCCATTGAATTGGAAGGTTAGAAAACGCAGCTATTCAGCTTGGCGGTCAAGTAACAAAGGGTAGCGTCTCCTAGTTACCGACTGTGACCCAAACAACGCTAGACACGTCATAATCGATCGTGTATGGAGCGTTCAATAATTGAAACATCTATCGTAATATATTAAATGTCTTAACCTTTACAATTGCACGTCTGCTAACCTTTAGCAGACGGCGTTAATAACATATACCGTAACAATTCACTTTGTTGCTGAGTTCTTTGCCGGTTGAAGATCATGTGCTGAGTATAGTTATTTTAGTGATTTCTTGTTCATCGTGCTTGTTTTATCATTACGCGAATTAGGGTGAAGCGTTCATACAACTCAGTAGCATGGTATGAAGAAGTAACATGTAATACTTGAACTCAGCAACATTAATGAAGTAATTAATGCCTTCAGGTTGAGTCCGTAATATTTAATCACATGTACACACAGGATGATCATTTCAAATATGAGCAGAACATAAGTTCGTATAAGTCATGCATAAATTAATCAATAACGTAGACTGCTGATTTACGTGTCAATGTCCGTTTAAGGATACAATGCAGTATTGTCGTCAAAACATCACAGCTATATGCACGCGCAGATAGACATGGCTACCTGCCGACAGTGAGACTGCGAGTCTGAATATTTCATACGGATTGGACAATTATTCTCCTCCTTCTGAGGATTCTAGTTAAACACTAACCTCCATAAGTTTCCTCTCATATAGAGTTCTAGGACTGACCCTGGTCCATCATAAATGCACATATAAATGGCTATATCATGCCATTGAATTGGAAGGTTAGAAAACGCAGCTATTCAGCTTGGCGGTCAAGTAACAAAGGGTAGCGTCTCCTAGTTACCGACTGTGACCCAAAAAACGCTAGACACGTCATAATCGATCGTGTATGGAGCGTTCAATAATTGAAACATCTATCGTAATATATTAAATGTCTTAACCTTTACAATTGCACGTCTGCTAACCTTTAGCAGACGGCGTTAATAACATATACCGTAACAATTCCCTGTACACCGGGGAAAAAAAAATCGATAGATTTTTTTTCAAGATCTATCCGACTTAACAATTTTTAACACAATTGTGACATATGGCCGACGATGTTCTGAGTAGAACCGTGTCGCGGTCATGTCAACTAACTATTTGTCATAGTCATCTAACATTAATCATATTATATATCAATATTATGCATATTATTATATCAACTAAATAAAATGTCTAATGTCAATAGTGAATGATAGAATTAAATTAAAGTAAGGTCTGTCGTATTAGTATGTCATATAGGAATTAATTTGACTAATTAAAATTAAATTAATTAATTAAACTAAGAGTTAAATTATTAAGATTCTAATGTAACGCGATGTTATGAGAGAAGAAAAGACAAATAAGTGAGAAGAAATAGAAAGAAATTCGAATATAAGTTTAACTTAATTGTGTGTGTTAAGTGTTAGTGAATAATAACTATCTAATTTAACTAACTAAATAACGTATAGGTACATTAAAAAAAAATATTAATCTAATACTTGTGTGAGATTTATTTTATCTTTTCATAATTTCTTCTTTTCATATTTCGTTCTTTTTTTTGTTTTTCATTTCAAATATGAGCAGAACATAAGTCTGTATAAGTCATGCATAAATTAATCAATAACGTAGACTGCTGGTTTACGTGTCAATGTCCGTTTAAGGATACAATGCAGTATTGTCGTCAAAACATCACAGCTATATGCACGCGCAGATAGACATGGCTACCTGCCAACAGTGAGACTGCGAGTCTGAATATTTCATACGGATTGGACGATTATTCTCCTCCTTCTGAGGATTCTAGTTAAACACTAACCTCCATAAGTTTCCTCTCATATAGAGTTCTAGGACTGACCCTGGTCCATCATAAATGCACATATAAATGGCTATATCATGCCATTGAATTGGAAGGTTAGAAAACGCAGCTATTCAGCTTGGCGGTCAAGTAACAAAGGGTAGCGTCTCCTAGTTACCGACTGTGACCCAAACAACGCTAGACACGTCATAATCGATCGTGTATGGAGCAAATATATTCAGCACATAATGAATCACAAGGGTTAAAGCAGACATTATCGATACCAATGGACAGTATTACGGAATCCTACAAAAGTGATAAGAACCCGAGGGACTTTGACTCTATAAACTGAATACGTATATAATAACTTGCGTTCAATAATTGAAACATCTATCGTAATATATTAAATGTCTTAACCTTTACAATTGCACGTCTGCTAACCTTTAGCAGACGGCGTTAATAACATATACCGTAACAAACATACAAACCTGCAAGTGAATGTCATATTTAAAACATCTGAACTTCTTTCTTATGAAAACAAATACCTTATTCCCTTAGTACTGCTTAAATGAAATATTCATTCAAATAGTTCAGTTTTAGGCTGAACATCTTAGAACACTTAACTGCAACAAAACTACTACAAGGTCAGATATCGTTGGATACACACTCTCATATAACCAACAGATCTTGAGTTTTGGTTGAACAGTAGTGTCTTGCCAAGATACGAGAAAACACATAATTGAAAAAAAAGAAGTCCTTTAACAGGTGAAGATATCAGCACTCAAAAGACAGTAGAGAAGAAAGAAAATCTGTAATTTGTCTTCTTCTTCTTCTTCCGTCCTTAGCCGCTGACCGACAAAGCAGTCCGTGGCCAGTACGCCTCGTGGCGTCTTAGGGCAACAAGAAATTAATTGTTGTTCTGTTACGCCTAATGGCGTTTATTGGTACAACAAAAATTAATTGTTGTTTCCGTAATCATAATGGCTAGCAAGCGGGTGATCAGCCCACTGTGCCTGTAATTTGTATCAAGAATTTAAACCCGCTGTTCAACCACTGGCATGTGATTTTAAGCATCTAATGCGAAGTTGTGCCCAGTTGAGTTGCAGGTGTTTGGAGCAAAGAACAGTTGTACTGTAATATACCAACATGTCGTACGAGGTAACTAAGGAGGGTTAGGCACGGGGCTTGCTACCCCACTCTGGAGAAAAAGTCACAAACACTAACAAATATAACTTTGACAACAGGAACATGTCATCCTTGGCAACTAATTCAACTCAGTCACCAAGATGGGGGAAGGTCTCGAAGAAGGTCTTCTAACAAGGAGGACAATGATGCAGTTCAGAGAACAATGAAGAAAGCCTGAATGGCTGACATACCTCCTTTCACCTAGCAATATCTCCAGATCTGGCACTGAAATGTTCAAACACTAAACAATGAAAAACTGCACAGATGGCACCAGAAATGTAATTTATAAAATGACATCCTAGGACTGTGCAAAGCAAGATGGAAGGGAACTGAAAAGAAGAAACAGAACACAGAAGGAATAATGTTATTCTCAAGACATGAGGAAGATAGCACATCTCATAGTGAAGGTGTGACTCTAACAGTGTCAAAGGAAGCATAGAAGGTACTTACAGAATTGGAAGAAATGAGGCTAATATCATCAGCAACGTTCAAAATTGCAAAAGTGAAAAGTATGTTGAATATCATTAAATGTAATGTGTCAACTAATGACAACGAAGAACATGTGAAAGAAAAATCAGACTTCAATCAGACTGGTGTAATGGTTACCACACTGCGCTGGCGATCAGGTGATTCAGGTTCAAGCCCGGGCGAGAACATTTGAACGAGTGTCGTCGACCGGGACTTGGACTGGATTAATTCGAGCCCTGGCGAAGACATTTGAAGGAGTGTCATCGACCAAGGACTGGCAGCCCCTGAGCCGACCCAGCTATAATGAGTACCCTCCGAAGACAGCGAGTATCTGCCTGAATGGTGAGTGGACACCTGTCAGTGTACAGGGAAAAAAAGGATGCTCACGTAAAAATCAGTCTCAGGTTAGATATACTAACCGGAGATTCTCACCTTGAGTAATAGTGGGCGTACGTTAATTAAAAAAAAAAAAAATAACTTCAAAATATCATTGCTAAAAAGGGAAGTAAAGATGTGACCATCTGCAACCCGAATGCAAAGATCGGAATAGACAACAAAGGTTTTGAAGAAATAATGGGAAAACATGGACTTGGGGCACTTATTTGAAAGAAAATGATATAAAAAAACATTTGCACTTCAAATCAACTTGGAGAGAGCAGAAATGGAAGGAAAGATAACTGGCCAAGTTGATAAAAGAGGGAGAATTGCAAAAGTGCATAAATTATACTTTCTAAAATTTTCATATTAGTGTTAGAAAAAACACTTCACAGAATCACACAGGAAAGAATAAAATAAACTACACATAGACAAATGAGGAAGCAGCAGGCAATTTTTGAGAAAACAGATCCTATAAAGGCTCATTATCCACAGTTCAGATAACAGCAGAACAGAGCTTAGAACTGAATTCACCACTGCGCAAAGGATCTGTGGATTATGCAAAGGCCTTCAACAGTTTAGACAGACAGTAACTTTGGAATCTGATTAGGCACTATGCAGTACCCAAGAATACAGAGAAAAAATATGAAATCATGAAAAGCAGAGTTCTTCATGACGGATAACTTACAGAACCATTTGAGATAAGAAACCTTGAGTGTGGAAGGGATGTCTCTTGTCACTATTTCTCTTCTTCCTGGGCTACAGAATGGGTTATGAAAACAAGAACTCTAATCATCAGAAATGGAATTCAGTGGACTCTGACATAACATCTCAATGATCTAGATTTTCCTGAAGACTCTGCCCTTCCATTCCAAAACCAGATGCAAGACAAAACAGGAATGTTGGATGTGAAGTCACAGCCACCTACCTGATTTAAATTCCTTGAGAAAAGACAAAGATTATGAGAACAAGTGTTCAAATGATAGACACACTGCTATGGAGAAACTCCTCCATAAGATGCTGACATATATTTTGGCAGCAACACAAAAATGGAGGAATGGACAATGACACCTAAATAAGAATACAGACAAAGAGGTTTTTTTTATTGCACTGGGAATACTATGAAAATCAAAAGAAAGGAAATCCAACACAAAAATAAGAATTTTCAACTGAAATGTCAAGGCAATCTTCCTGTATAGCTCTGAAATAGAGAGAACAAAAATGACAGCCAAGAAGTTATAAACTTTCACAAATGGGCGTTCGCGCAGAACAGGATTTTAAAAAGTATGACAAGATCACCAATTAGGAATTTATGGAAAGGACCAGACAAATACTAACATTTATGGAAAGGACCATACAGATACTAAATTTATGGAAATGACCATACAAATACTAAATTTATGGAAAGAACCATATACAGTAGAACTCCATTTATCCGAACCCCATGGGACCGAGCATCGTTCAGATAATCAAATGTTCGGATAATTGGATTACATAATGTATCGAGTACATGTACACATATTTCTAAGAATAATTAACCATCACAAGGAAAATACACTATAAAACATATTTACTTGTACTGTAATAATAATACCCACACTGTATTAGATCACTGTATCACCAAAATCTTTTATTACACTGCAGTGCATGTACTACTTGTATTAATTATTTTTGTTAAGAAAGAGAAATGTTTTCAAAATAACATTACAAACGATTCAAAACCAGGCGCAACTTACGTATATATGTACTTGCACAGATGTAGCCCACTATTTAAAATAATGAGGAATCCTCTTTTGCACCAAACTGGATAGTCTCCTTTTGGCTGCTAAGTCCCGCATTCTCTTCAACAGCAGAAGCTGTGTAGGACAGCTGTCATCTTCTTGCTCGTACCAAGCCATCGCTGTTTCTAGTGCTATAAAGGCCTCTTCAGGACTTGGTCGACGTTTTGGTTTTTCTTCATAATCTACAAGTACATCATGTACTTCTGAGGAGTCTTCATCATCGGTCACTACATGTATTTGGTTTTCTTCTTGCACAAAAGACAAAATTTCTTCATCATTCAAAAACTGAAAACCAGAATCATTATCATCTTCTAGCCACATGTGTGCATCATCTTTGTCACAGTCCGAAAATCCGGGCATTGCTTGAAACAGTTCCACAACTTCATTTATACAATCATCATTTGTGTCCACTGCAGTAGTTTCATTTCCTCCTTTTTTCCCAAGCAATCTACTCCAAGCCTTGTTGAGATTATCTTGTGACAGGGTGGTCCAAGCATCAGCTAACATATAGCAGCAGTCTTTGAGATTAAGCTTTTTGGAAAACGCCACCACACTTTCTTCATCTTCAGCCAACAATAAACGACGCAGGACTTCCTTCTTGTACATCTTTTTAAGCTTTGCTATAACACCCTGATCCATTGGTTGAATCAGTGCTGTTACATTGGGAGGCAGAAAAATTACTTTAAAATTTGCATCAACTGCATTCAATGTATCCTTCTCTGGATGAGATGGTGCATTGTCCAGTAGAAGAATTACTTTTCCAGTTTTCTTTTCTTGTTCTCTCAACCTCTTCACATTTGGGATGAACTGATTTGTATACCAATCAAGAAATATTTCACTATTCATCCAAGCACTCTTCTGTGCTTTGTAACACAATGGGAGACATGTCACATTCTTTAAACAACGTGGTTTTTTGGCTTTGCCGATCATTAGCACCGGTAAACGATGACTTCCACTGGCATTAGCGGCTACCAAAATTGTTACTCTCTCTTTGCACTTTTTAAACCCAGGGGCAGCTGCTTCGCGCTGAGATGCAAGTGATTTTTGAGGCAATGATTTCCAGTATAAGCCAGTCTCATCGGCATTATACACATCATCGAGTGAATAACCTTCTTCTTCCAAAAAAGCCAAGAATGTTTCTTTAAAATTTTTAGCGGCAGTTGCATCGCTAGATAAAGATTCCCCTTGAATCTCCAATTCTCGTATGCCATGACGAGATTTAAAGTTTCTTAACCATCCCTGGCTAGCCTTAAAGTCAGGAGGACCGTCAAGTTGATTGTTGAACTGAAGTGCCTTTTCACACAACAGAGAACCAGAGATAGGTTCCCCTTTGCTTCTTCTTTGCACAAACCATATATACAAAGCCTCTTCCAATTTCACATCTTTCGCATTTCTCATGGTTTTACGTTTCTTCGACCAATTTTCACTATCAAATTTCGATGCAAAACTCATAATTTTATCCTTGTTACTTTTGATGTCAGAGACGGTAGCTTTCCCAACATTGAAAATCCTCGCAAGTGAAGACACAGTTTCACCTTGTCCTAGTCTCTTGATAATTTTCTGTTTTCGTTTCAATTGACAAAACATTGCGGTTCCTTTTATATGCTTTAGGCCTACTGGAAGATGCCATATCGCACAGAGAAATACTTGTACACCAAAATTATTCTGCTGTAGTAGCAGACACAATTATTTTAAGTTGAACTGTCTGTTTAGCCAGTGTTCTACCTAGAACGCACACGTACACTGGATTGATAAACCAGATATTAACTGACTTTATGATCTAACTGACTTCCTGTACGTAAGCGACCGACCATTAGCCATCCCATTCTCTACAAATTGGTCGCACACATTTGAAGTTTGCCGCATCAAAAGATTCAGAATTTTAGTCTAACGTGACTGTGGCATCTGATTTTTTTTTTTCTGGAAAAAGTGTTCGGATAATTGGATGTTCGGATAATTGGGGTTCGGATAAATGGAGTTCTACTGTAAATTCTAAATTTATGGAAAGGACCAGAGAAATACAAAATTTATGGAAAGGACCATATAAATACCATATTTATGGAAAGGAGCAGACAAATACTAAAATTTATGGAAAGGACCAGACAAATACTAAAATTTATGGAAAGAACCAGACAAATACCAAAATTTATGGAAAGAACCAGACAAATACTAAAATTTATGGAAAGGACCAGTCAAGTACCGGTGGAACAAGATTTGAGAATAAAACAATGATGGATAGAAGACAACATGAGGAAACCAGCTGAGAGCATCACAAGTCAGTCCCTGTTCTGGAATCACCAAGGTAAAAATTTACAGGGAGACCAAAAAAAACATACAGGAGAGGGAACTGGAGATAGATCTTAATAAAATTACAGGGAGACCCAAAAAACATACAGGAGAGGGAACCGGAGATAGATCTTAACAAAATTACAGGGAGATCCAAAAAACATACAGGAGAGGGAACTGGAGATAGATCTTAATAAAATTACAGGGAGACCCAAAAAACATACAGGAGAGGGAACCGGAGATAGATCTTAACAAAATTACAGGGAGACCCAAAAAACATACAGGAGAGGAACCGGAGATAAATCTTAAAAAAATTACAGGGAGATCCAAAAAACATACAGGAGAGGGAACTGGAGATAGATCTTAACAAATAAAATAAATGATAAAAAAATAAAAAAAATACATGCAATAAATGGATGACACATGTCAGGATGACTTGGCATGAATTAGTTGAAAGCATATGCTTCACAGACAGCTACACAGTGGGGGTGCAGAGGAAGAAAACAAACAAATTTCATTCATGTAGGAAATAATTATACAGAAAGATATAGACTTTCATAAATGGATGCTTTCTGCAGAACAGGACTGAAATTGTATAGCACTATATATATATATATATATATATTTTTTTTTTTCTATTTATTTTATTTTCCTGTTGTGTCTTCTTCCATTTACATTTCTTCTTCTACCTCCTCTCCAACTCATTATTATTATATTTGGGTTGTTTCTCATTCCATTTCTGTACTTAGTATTTACTTCAGTACACCCGGAAGTGGCAGCCATTTTATGTTTTCATGGCGCTTTCTATTTGACTGAAGAGAGCACGCTAGATCCTAACAGATCTTACAGGTAGTATCCATTTTCATTTTATTTTCTCATATTTTCTAGTTAGCTCTCAATTAACTTCCTTTTCTTGATGAAGGCCTTGTGGCCACTACGTTGGCTACTTTCTTTGTCTTTTGTCCTAATAAGATAAATGACCTTTTTTTTCCAATTATTTTTCCCACATTCACCCACCCTACACCACGTCTTACTGCGGTCCCCCTCAAAACAAAGACCACCAATATGGAACTGATGACAAAAACCTGACAGGTGTCAGTGGAACAGGAGATGAGAAGAAGACGCTGGTGATGGATAGGACACACTTTGAGGAAACCTGCTGACAGCATTACAAGGCAGTCCTTACTCTTGAATCCCCAAAGACAGATAGAGGGTGAATGAAAAACATTTAAAGAAGAGACCTGGTGACAGATATAAAAGGGGTAAAGAAAACACAGAAAACCCGTGAGCTTAATGGCATGGGATAGGAATATTTAGCATGAGTCTGTTGAAGGCCTATGCTCCTTGGGGAGCTGATAGGTAATGAGGATGGTGATAAAATACCTACCGTATACAAGCTTGTTTCTATGCTGCCTAGTGTAGGACTTTTCTCCAACTGTAGAACAAAATAAAACAAAACAGAATATCAAAGATAAAATGGACACTGTGTTCTATTCCAAGAGTCATAATCCAAAAAGATTACACTACCTTATCATTCTGTGTTACACAGATTTTAAAATACTAGTTTTTATAAAATGTAATAATAAAACATAAGTATTAGACTACCAACAGTCCATGAACAGTTGGTCTGGCACCTCTTATAAGCTGCACAACATTACAAGAAGGCAGCTGAAATTCCCATAACTGCTAGATGAGTTTATATCTAATTAATATTCCTGTTCATTGATACTATTGAACATATATTATTTATACTTGCACTTCATCTGATCATTTACAGTATATACTCGAGTATAAGTTGAACCGACTAAGTCGCCCCTCAACTTTTGGACTTAAAAAGCATCCAAAATGAATGACCCGATTATAGTCGAAGTACAAAAAAATGATGCTTCAATGATGAATTTATGAAAAGCTCGAATTTTTTTTCTCCAAAGCTGCTGGTAATTTCTGTGCAATTTGTGTGTGTTGGCGAAGAGACAATGAAAAGCAGTTAACAAAATGGCCACACCAGCCTGCAGATGCAAGAAATTTCGATATATCTGGTATGTTGTGATATTTTTTCACCCCTTTTCAAGTGAAGGGCGTGAATTTGTATAGATCTTTGAGTGATGATTGCACTGGCTTCCTAGCTCAGTAGTCCATGGTTTGATCCCCAGTTGAGGTGGGATTTATTTAGACCGCAAACGGCTCCTGGGTCGACCCAGTCCCAATTGGGTACCAGAGGAACTCTGGGAAGGTTAAGGTGGCTGGCGTGATGCTGACCACATCACTCCTAGTGTGCCGATGGTCGAGAAAATATGGGCCTAACACCATATTCCCAATATGCCTCTATTTGTAAACGGGATCCCTTTGAGTGATGATGCAACAATTTTTCGCAGAGTTAAAATGCATTCATTTAGTTCTTCAAGAGCTGGAAACCATAAAGTGTTCCCTCTCCTGTATAGTTTCATTTTTGACATATCTTGCAAAGGCTGAAATTGAAAACTGTAGGATGTGTCTTACATTTTGCCTGAACTTCTATCGATCCAGGACCAATTAAGTCGGTCGCAGTTACAGTTAGCATTAGTTTATGTTAGGCTTAGTATTTCTAAATCTAAACCCAACTCCAATCCTAATCACTAACAACATGGCTGGCTTAATTAGCCACTGAATCGATAACTATCCGAGCTAAGTTTTTCGCACGTAATGTTCTTTCATCTGCAATCATCACTCGCCATAGAGCGTTACAGTAAGCAGATGACAGTAAGCTCTGACGTTTTGTGCATACACAAATGCGCAAAGAATGCACTCTCATCTACTTCTACAATAATGTCTCCTGCTGTGATTACTATTTAATCGCAAACATCAACATTCCTGCGATACGATTACATAAATATTATTCCATCACAAATAATAACATGCAATACACTAATTTAACCAAAGTCGCGTAACTCTATTTCGCGATTTCATCATATCCCTAAGATGCAGACCAAAAAAGATATTACATAACACTAACCTTAACCATACCCCTGTTTCGAGCTTATACACAAAAAATTTCTTGTGAAAAACACTATATTGGACTAAAAAAACATAATAACAGATGATTATTGCACCCACCTACAAAATCAATTTCACCGCAACTACCTTAGTAATCTTCACATTTGCAGTTTCATCATCAGTGGTTAGAATGCATATAAACACAAAGTTACTGGCTAACATTAACCCTGACCCCCAACACTTTCCCTACCTCTTTGATATATAATAAATCAGATTTTTAAAAAAACGCAATATAACATCATACGATAAAAATAAAGAACAGTAAACTTCAAACTTACCCATTATAAATCCGTAATCAAATTATTACTTCAAATTCTTAAAAATAGACATTTGGGCTCCAGATGATAGAAGTCCCAATGTGTTTAATTTCACCCCTTGCAAAGATTCTTTTATTTTACGCCAGTCTTAACAAGTTTTTAATCAATTTCGAATTCCCACATTGCATTAGAATTGCCATGGATTTAGCAAATTCTATTATTTTCAGCTTAAAGCCACTCCTATAAGAAATATGCTTTCTTTACAAACTCATTGTGGGAAAAATGGTGGAGTACCCGTGATAAAAAATGTGACCCAATTCAAAACACCACCATGTGGATTCCTGGGCCTGACTGCAAGAGGTAAAAGTCTGAATCGCATTATGTACCCAGTGTAGTTCCTGAGGGTGTGAAGAACAAAGAAAGAATATGACCCCTGAACCCCCAGGTAACTAACATGAAGCTGTGCACAGGGCTGGCAACCTCACCATGTAAAAGAAACTTCCATAGAAACCATTACTATAGCAGCATGTGAATGATTGGTTGAGCTTCTTGTGGGGCCAGCTACAAGCTTGACTCCATAAGCAACACACAGGAAATTGATGATGAACTAAAGTGACTTGACTTGACTTTGATGCACTGTCACTGAGCATTAGTTCTTGGTGACCTTGATGCCATTGATGTGGTACTGCACAGTTCGTATGAGCTGCTTTGGGCTGCCATAAAGTGTACTGTCTATGGATGAGTTGTGTGGTAGCAGTTGTTGTCTCATTCCCTGGAGTGCTGGGCATAGTAGTAGATGATGTTGAACTATCTCTAATGGGTTTGGGCAGTGTCTACATTTTGCTATATTTTGTGAGCATATTCTGTTTCTGTGGCCATTTCGTGTGGAGTGTCCTTGTCTCCATCTGAAAATTCTGGTTTGTTATTTCCATTCAATATGATTGATAGCATCTACCTTATTTGGGGCTGTTAGGTGTCTAAAGAGTCTTTTCCTCTTTTAGCTGTGCCCACATGTTCAGCCAATCTTCTTTACAGTTGTTTTTTATTATTTCTTTTATAGTGAGCATATTCAATAGTTGGTCAATGTGTGGCATTTGAGCTCCCTTCTTTGCCAGTATATTAGCTGCTGCATTCAATGTGATGTCTATATGGGTGTTCATTTATGAGGCTTGCATCTTCATCATGTAAAACATACTGCTACAGAAACTAGTATTGCACAAACACAGTAAGTGCTTTGGTGCAGGCTTCTCAAGAACAAAACTGGGACCAATCACAAATATTATAACATTTTTTTCTGCAACTGGCGAGTGATGCCAGACTTACCATAAAACTAAGAAGCCCAGTAAGTATTGTTGACACTGACCAGGCTGGGTTCCATGTGTCTGGGTGGAAGTCGCTTATAGACAAACACAACCTGTTTTTTGGAAAAGATATAGTAAACCAGCCTTCTCTTTTAAATTTTATTACTACGGTCTTGTGTTACGTGGCCTATAATAGTGAATAGAAAAGTTATAGAAGTGAGGATGTCTATAATGAGTCTGGGTCATTTCCTGGTCCCAGAGTTGTGTGGAGTGGTTGTGACAATGACCCCTGTCAATGAAGCACTATTTCTGTGGTACTGAGTTGGCAGTGAGTTGTCACACTTCACTCCTGCGGTGAGACGATGGCACTACTCAGATGGTCCTGGGTTTGATTTCCCGGTAAGCCTATCACTTCTGTCAGTTTTCTGTTGTCTAGTTTCCTACAAAAAAAACTTCGTCCTTTTTCTGGAATCACCAAGGCAAGAGAAGTAGAGAGAGATCCAAGGCAAGAGAAGTAGAGAGAGATCCAAGGCAAGAGAAGTAGAGAGAGACCCAAGGCAAGAGAAGTAGAGAGAGACCCAAGGCAAGAGAAGTAGAGAGAGACCCAAGGCAAGAGAAGTAGAGAGAGACCCAAGGCAAGAGAAGTAGAGAGAGACCCAAGGCAAGAGAAGTAGAGAGAGACCCAAGGCAAGAGAAGTAGAGAGAGACCCAAGGCAAGAGAAGTAGAGAGAGACCCAAGGCAAGAGAAGTAGAGAGAGACCCAAGGCAAGAGAAGTAGAGAGAGACCCAAGGCAAGAGAAGTAGAGAGAGACCCAAGGCAAGAGAAGTAGAGAGAGACCCAAGGCAAGAGAAGTAGAGAGAGACCCAAGGCAAGAGAAGTAGAGAGAGACCCAAGGCAAGAGAAGTAGAGAGAGACCCAAGGCAAGAGAAGTAGAGAGAGACCCAAGGCAAGAGAAGTAGAGAGACCCAAGGCAAGAGAAGTAGAGAGAGATCCAAGGCAAGAGAAGTAGAGAGAGACCCAAGGCAAGAGAAGTAGAGAGACCCAAGGCAAGAGAAGTAGAGAGAGACCCAAGGCAAGAGAAGTAGAGAGACCCAAGGCAAGAGAAGTAGAGAGACCCAAGGCAAGAGAAGTAGAGAGAGACCAAAGGCAAGAGAAGTAGAGAGACCCAAGGCAAGAGAAGTAGAGAGAGACCCAAGGCAAGAGAAGTAGAGAGAGACCCAAGGCAAGAGAAGTAGAGAGAGACCCAAGGCAAGAGAAGTAGAGAGAGACCCAAGGCAAGAGAAGTAGAGAGAGACCCAAGGCAAGAGAAGTAGAGAGAGACCCAAGGCAAGAGAAGTAGAGAGAGACCAAAAAGCAGACATAGAACAAACTGGAGACAGAAATGAAAGAGATACAGAAAACAAGGAAAGAGTTTGAGTGGAAGGCACAGGACTTGGGCATGAATTTGTTGAAGGTCTATGCTCCTCCACGAGCTGAAGGGTAGTGAATGAATTAAGTGTAGAATATAAACAAACAATGAAATAACAATAGCTAGACTCTTTTTCTTCATACACTCTCAGACGTCTGCTTGAATGTTTTCAAAGACAGCAGTAGTCAGTTTGAGGCTATTTGAATCTCCGTAGAGCTTTTCCACAAACGGTACTGATGTCGGCCATATGCGCTTTCTCTGTTCCACAACTTGAAGTTCCATTAAATGATCAACAGCCTTAAAACAAATTGATCATGCTGAAGGAATAGAAGCTAATAGGGCTTTTAAAAATATGAACAAATGAAAAGCACAACACCAAGAGTATGCTGTCAGAAGGACAAGGACAATACAGAAATGAACATGATTATGAACTGGAAGGAGGTAATGATAAACAGATAATAAAAAAAAAAGACCACTGCTTTAATAAACCTCACTGCTCTGAGGAACAAGCACTGATAGCAGAAGAAATGGTGGGTGAAGATGATGAGAAAGACGAAACATGCAGAAGAGGAGAAGAAAGACGAGGAAGAGGTAAAAGAATATTACTCAAACCAAAACTCTTCTTTTTCTTTCATTTCCTGAACCTTAACTGCTTTATAGGCAGAAGACAGCCCACCCAACATTCAGTGAGACATGAAAACCACACACTAGATCTTGGATCAACACTGAGATAATGGTTTTCACAACATTACCTTGTGTTGCATTTAAATCTCCCATTTGGAGTCAGCATGTAAATGCTGGGTGGTTTGAAAGGGAACTCTCGAGGAAAGATTAACTTGCCGTGGTAGATTCCACCTAAAATGTCAGGAAACAAGAACAATGAATAAATCAACATGCTGATGTACCTCTGACTTTACCTTATATACTTAAGAAAGGGACATTAGTCTGTTACTACTGTCTTATGTTTTATTAACACCTGGCGCCACAGACCTTCAATGTACTTTTAATCTAGGGTTACATCTGACTATACCCTTATACACGTCAGACAGGAACATTAGTCTGTTACTACTGTCTTATGTTTAGTAAGCACCTGGAACCACAGACCTTTAATGTACTTTTAGTCTAGGGTTACATCTGACTATACCCTTATACACGTCAGACAGGAACATTAGTCTGTTACTACTGTCTTATGTTTAGTAAGCACCTGGAACCACAGACTTTTAATGTACTTTTAGTCTAGGGTTACCATATCTTTCAACGCAACAAGAAGGACAATGTTCAATTTTTTTGTCATGAACAGGAGGACAAGGGAGGAAAATATAATAAAAAAGTAGGACGTATTTATTTCAATAAATAAATGACAGTGAGACCTATTTTTTACGTATCAAACAAGAAGTTCATCAAATCACCTTTGGTTGTGTGTTTATTGATATATTTCTGATGATAAAAATCTTCTTTAACAAAGCTAGATTACTTTTTAAATACACATATAAACACATCGTTGCCCTCTGCATTACGCCCAGTTCCACATAACATTTTGTTATAATTATCCTAAGTAAACGCAACACATTGCTCAGAGGAAGCCATATTTTATACAAGTGTTTCAGTCAGATATTTTGAAATTGTTGCTGCTGCCGTATTTAGTGTATTCTGCACCTTAATTAATTTGTCAGAACTGAAATTCAAATGGGGAATTTTTGAAATGATGTCTTTCACGTAATTTAGCTATTCACACAAAGTAGGATTTTTCGCCGTAAAAAAAAAATCGGGACAGATGCACTGTTCGGGTGTGAAATTCCGGCCATCTGGTAACCCTATTTTAGTCAATGTCATGTCATTACCTATCAGGTTCCCATGGAGCACAGGTCTTCAACAGATAATGACAAGTCTTCCTGTTTTGTGTTATCCATTCAAGGCCTTCCTATGCCTTCATTATCCCCATCTTGATACTAGCACCGTCTTAGTAGGCTGTGTGTGAGGATCCCAGCAATGGGCACTACCACCTCAAACAGTCAGGCAGTGGTCTTGTGTCTGTGGCCATGTGGTCATCCTGTTTCTGTCTCTTCTGCCCCAGTATTAATATTAATGGCATAAGCTGCCATACAAGGCTGCAAGTGGTGTTCTCGGCGACGGGTTCTCCCAGCTCGAGTAACATGGCAGTGTCGCTCTGCAAGATCCCTCTAGGGTGGAGGACCATCCATCTCATGGTGCCTGCATCACCCACAAATTAGTATGTTTTATCAATGTTGAGCCTGCTTCTTCTTCTTCTTCTTGCGATCGCATCTTTGATGATTACACCGTCAGACGAGTTCTCATGATGAATTCGACTGTTGTTTGAAGTTCCTCTTTAACTCCATATAGCTTTGAGTTTAGTGTTGAGTCATTCGGCCAGTATATCTTTCTTAACTGGTCATACAGAGGACAGTCCTGTAGAACATGCTCAGCAGTTTGTTCGTTTAATCCACATGTGCACAGTGGTGAAGCAGACAATCGTAGCTTGTGCATGTGTTTATTCAGTTTGTTATGCCCTGTCCTGAGTCGAAAAATAGTTATCTGTCCCTGCCGGTCGAGAGTGTGATAGTCGTCTTTGGGTTGGTTCTGTTCTCTTCTGATAGTCTGGATAGCTCTCTTTTTCTCAAAGTATGTGACTTCATTATCTTCTTGTTCACATTCTCCTCCCTTTTTTGCAAGTTTATCTGCCTTTTCATTTCCGGGTACACCACAATGAGATGGTACCCACTGAAGTATGGTTCTCTTTTTGGCAGCTACCTTGTTTAGTTCATTTCTCAGATGCGGGAGTTTACCACCCTTGAGAGCTTGCAGGACAGACAGTGCATCTGTGAGGATGACTACCTGGTGGCAGTCAGAGTTGGTGTTATAAATCATATTTGCAGCTTGCTCTAGAGCTTGAACCTCAGCTGTATAGTTGGAACAGAATTTACCAGTGGGAATGTGCCTAGTCTCATAGTGGTTGTCAGGATATGAGATAAAGATACCGGCACCTCCATTCCTAACAGCATTAGTTGCTGATCCATCTGTATAGGCATGTATCCATGATTGATCGGGATAGCTTTCTTGGATCATACTCAATGTAGCAGTTCGTTTTTGCAGATCATTATACTCACATCCACTTGTGAGACCACTGACTGATGTATTAATTTGGAGGGCACTGCTGGCCTGCTCCCATGGTACAGGGTATAGGGTGGGCTTCAGTGGTGTTGTCTTCATGGATAGGTCTTCTTGATGCTGTCTTATAAGTCTTTTCCCCCGATGCACAAAGCTGCTACGCTTTAGACGTCCCAATGCCAGATCATCTAGTCTTGCCTTCATTGGGTGCATTGGCATACTGTTGTACTTTTCCATCTGGATCATGGTTTTTGTGTCTCTTCTATGGGACAATGTCTGTAATCCAGCAACCTTCTGCATCTCTGTTATTGGTGTAGTTTTCATGGCTCCTGTAATGAGCCTGAGAGCTTGATTTTGCACCTTGTCCAAAGACTGCAGATGTGAGTTAGCAGCTGATGACCATGCTGCTGAGCTAAACTCTAAGTGTGGTCTTATTACTCCATTATAAATCTTCTTTAGATTTCGTTCATTTGCTCCCCAGTTGGTACCTGCTAATTTTCTGAGTATGCCTAGTCGCCTTCGGGCCTTTCCTTCTGCATTTTCAATATGCTTATTCCATGTAAGCCTTTGGTCAAATGTCACCCCAAGATAGGTGGGGTAGCTTTCTTCCTTGATCACGGTTGTCCCTAGGTGTATGTTAGCTGATTTGTCCTTGGGGGCGAGGGAGAACAGTGTTGTGGAGGTTTTGTCTGTGTTTATTGTGATAAGCCATTTCTCTGCCCATGACACTAGCATGTCTGCTGCCCGCTGCATTCTATAATTTGCTGTGGTGACATTTTCATCAGCGCACCAGAGTACTAGGTCATCTGCATATAAGGCAGCTTTCACTCCTGCAGGGAGATCTTTCACCAGGTCATTGATGTAAACAAGGAAGAGTGTTGGGGAAATTACTCCTCCTTGAGGTACCCCCTGATGGAGCAACACTTTTCTGCTCTGCAGACCGTCAAGAGTGACTCTAGTTCTCCTGTTATGCAAGTATGACTGGATCCATTTCATCATGTTGCCTTGGATTCCACTTCTCCTAAGTTTTGCAATGAGGCCATCTTTCCACACCTTTGAGCCTGCTGAGATGCACTGTAACACCAGATGGCGGAACAAGCAAAAACATTAACAACAAATGAATAAAGCCTTTGCTAGTCTAAACAACATCTAGAAGTACAGCACAAACACCAAATTAAGATTATATGAGAGCTGTGTACTTTCTGTGCTTCTATATGGTGCGGATAGCT
The DNA here is from genome assembly GCA_024509875.1 of Oreohelix idahoensis. Lineage (NCBI taxonomy): Eukaryota > Metazoa > Mollusca > Gastropoda > Stylommatophora > Oreohelicidae > Oreohelix > Oreohelix idahoensis. The sequence goes on from JAMPIV010014119.1 coordinate 146,814, forward strand.
GGAGAGTAACAGAGAAGGAAATGTCAAAATTTTCCTCTTTCAGCACAATCTGCCCAAGGAAAATTCTCTGAATTTTTTGGCTGAATACAATCACCAACCAAGAACTTCTTACTTGGAGCAACCAAGAGGATATGCACACCATCATAGCTGGTAGATGCAGGAGTTGGGTTGGCCACGTCCTCAGAAGAGACTCTGATGCCATCACAAGACCAGCTATGCTTTGGACTACTGAGGGAAAGCGAAAGAGGCAGACTAAAAACAACTTGGCAGAGAACTGTGGAGGCTGAAATGCAAAGAATGAACCAGAGCTGGGGCACTGCACGAAGGATGGTAGCCGACCGAGCAAAGTGGAAGCAGTTTGTTGCTGCCCTACAAGACGCCACCAGGCATGATGGCCACTGACTGCTTTGACAGTCGGTGGCTAAGGATAAAAAAAGAACTCACCCCAAATACAAAAGGGTAAACAGTGAAAACTCAAATCCCTGAGGATTCAAAGAAGATTATCTTCATCCTGAATGGCCGAGTTGAACTATCTGAATTATGTTCTTGTGATGATTGGTCATATCTGCTGAAGTTTTTTTTTTTGGCTTTAAATTTTTACAGGATGAAGTAGTCGGACCCATGCCCAATCCTGGTAGATTACAGTGTTACTATTCTTTGCTGACCTTTCAGCCTCCAGTAACATATGGGAGACTTTTTGTCTACAATATCTGTACAAGGAATATGAAAATAATAATGAAAAAAATCAAGCCTGTTCAATGATAAATCTATCTGGTTTGTCCTGCCAGAAGTCAGGAATTCACAATTTTTCCAATAGCAAATGGTAAGAACTATTGTTGGCAATAACAATGCAAAATTACTTTGAAGTGTCCAAAATGAATATGTATCAATGTGGCGGGTTAATTAAACCTGTGGCCATAATAAACACTTATGTACTATACCGCTCTACAATTATTAGTGTGAAAGATAAAGTGAATAACTTATTCTGCACCCACCTTCGTATGGAGAATTCTCTGGACCCTCAACTATGTAGTGCCTGTGAACAAAAGAAATTACATATGAAGCAGACTCCTGTATTGCTTTTTCTTACACATCTAACTGATAGTAGTAAAAGTATTGCTGGTGATCTAGGTCTTCTGTCCCCCCCAAAAAAAAAGAATACACTAGCAGACTAACAGCAGAACAAGCATTAGCAAGGCTACAGGAAATGATAATCTTTAAGTGACAAAAATATTCTATAGAGAGCAAAGGTGACAACTGACAAAAATGGTCAATTTGACAACTAGGGACATAACATCTCCACAGATGGAATAACAATTTAGAACATCAATGCTAGGATTAACAAAGCCAGATTTGACTCCCTCTGTGGTAATATGCAACTCTGCAGTTTTCATGTCATTCATATAGTTGATGCCATGATCTATCCTGTGCCATCAGTTTAAGCTTTTTCTAATCTTTATCCTTTCTAATACTTTCTCCAGAATCCTTTTTCATCTTTTATGGGATCTTCTTCGAGTACCATGCCTTGTGGCGTAGGCGATTATATCACTCCAAAACTTCCGACCTCTAGTGGATTGCTGCCTTCTTACATGCTGCCCTCTTTCAGGGCATCCTCATTTTAGCTGTCCACGGTTTTTAGTGACAAACATGGTAGGCATGTTATGTACCATTGACATTTGATAGGGCAGCTTTAAGGGATCACAAGAACAAAATAATCAGATCATCAGCAGATTCTCCATACAATTTATAATCTAAACTATACATAACTGAAAACTAATTCATCTAATTATTTACCACTCTAAAATATTGGATGGCAATGGAGAAGCTTGAATGTAAGGCACAGGATCCTTCATTATTCTCATATAATCTTGTTTCAGTCTAGCAGTGGCCGTTGAATTCACTTTTTTCGCTGCCATCTGTAAAAGGAAATGCAAAATAATGTAATTTGGTCCACACAACTTTGTGAATGTCTCAGGGAAATAACTTTGTGAATGTCTCAGGGGAAATAATTTATCAATTCATTTATTCAATACCTTCCAGATCCCCATGGAGCAAAGGTCGACAGCTAATACCCTCCAAGCTTCTTGTGCATTCAAGATATTTTTATGTCTGTCTGTAGTTCTCTTGTCCAGTGTGTTTATTGGTCTCCTTCTATTTTATTTAGCATGGGAAACTTGAATCACGCCCAACACAAAAATCAGAATTGTTCAATTCAAATGTCAAGTCAGTCCTATTGTATGGCTCTGAAACATGGAGAACAACAAAAACAACAACCAAATAGTTACACTATTATAACTGGATGCGTGCGTAGACTAGAAGGGATTGAAGTGGTATGACAAGATCATGTGGAACTGATGACAAGAACTAGTGGAACAAGAGATGACAAGAACTAGTGGAACAAGAGATGACAAGAACCAGTGGAACAAGAGATGACAAGAACCAGTGGAACAAGAGATGACAAGAACCAGTGGAACAAGAGATGACAAGAACCAGTGGAACAAGAGATGACAAGAACCAGTGGAACAAGAGATGACAAGAACAAGTGGAACAAGAGATGAGAAGAAGATGCTGAAGATGGACACATTGAAGAAACCTGTTGATAACAATAACAAGCAGTTCTGGAATCCACAGGGTAGAAGAGACAGAGGAAGAACAAAGAACATTTAGAGAAGAGAACTGGAGACAGACATAAAGGTGATGAAGACGACAGAAAGACCTTGAGATGATGGCATGAGATGGGAATATGTCAGTTTTTTGAAGGCCAAAGCTCCTCAGGGAGTTAACAGGTGAAGAATGAGGAACTTGAACGTAAGCTGTTAAATCAGCAGTAAAGAAAACATGGATGCTTGAGCTGATGGCACATGACAGGAGGACTTGGCATGTGTTTGTTGAAGGTCTTTGCTTCTGCACCTTCCTGTCTCCAGTTCATGTACTGTTTATCAATTGTGTTGTTGGCTTCTTTCCATAATCAAACTGTTCAATGCTCACCGTCATTTGCGCACTTTTATATTTTTGGGAGAGTACATATGAGGGAAACAATACAATTATTGTCTAACTTTCAACCCTTAGCTGTGGTTGAAAGTTAATGTACTCTCTCGAAAATAGAAAAAGTGTGCAAATGACGGTGTGCATGATGTGACCGACCGACGTACTTAAGGTGGGAATTATGGTATTGGATGTCTCCAGTTGGCTTCTCTGTGTTTTTCTATTTCTTTTGCCTTAAGGGTTCCAGAACAAACATTGCCCAAACTGCCCATTTTTACCGCTTACGGCTCAAAATTCTCATTCTGTCTATAACTTCAGCAAAGGAGTGCAACTTTATTTCACATAGCATTTAAATAAAAATTGGTATCAACAGAAAACTCCGCCTATGCCGGTCCCAAGCCCGGATGAAAAAGGAGGAGGGCGGCCTGCATGGAGGCCGTAAGGAGGCAGCCCCTCCACCATGCAAAGGCACAACAGGCCAATCACCTGTTTGCTTTAAACCACGATTACGAGTAACACAAGAGAGAAAACCGGACTGATTCTAAAGGCGACGAACTGGAACAGACTACGGACTACGACTTATGGAACATGGAACACAAGAAGTATAAATGGGAAGGAAGAGGAGCTGGTGGAAGAGATGAGGAAAGCAAAACTAGAAATCCTGGCTATAACGGAAACAAAGAAAAAAGGACAAGGAGTCATGGATCTCAATGGCAACACGCTGCTCTACAGTGGTGTACCATATCCGAAAGAGCTAAAGGGGGTGTGGGTTGCATTGTGGCCCAAAATCAAAAAGATAGTATCAAGGGGTGGAACTTTGTCTCAGAGCGCATTATGGTTGTGAAACTAAAAGAAGGAGAAACCATAGTCAACCTGGTCATAGTGTATGGGCCAAATGAGGATGAGAGAGCAGAGGTCAAGGAGGAATTCTTCGAGCTGCTTCAAAGGACAGTGGATGACTGCCTAGATGAAGTTATCATGCTCGGAGATTTTAATGCCAGAGTTGGAAATGACCATGCTAGATGGGGTGCAGTTATCGGAAGATATGGAGAAGATACTCTCAATGACAATGGAAAGCGACTCCTTAGATTCTGCAGTTAGCAGAATCTGATCATTACAAACACAAAGTTCCCCCATAAGCGCATACATGCATACACTAGATGTGAACCAACAAAGAATGAGAAGTCAGTGATCGACTATGCCATTGTTTGGAGAAGCTCATTCAAATATGTCCGAGATGCAAAAGTCTGGAGGGGGCCAGAGATTGGAAGTGATCACTACCTGCTAACAATCAAACGAACAACTGAAAGAGTTACTCAGCCTAGGAACTGCTCAACATCACGCAAGAAACCAAGTAAACGAGCAGGAGAAATGAGCATTAGGACCTACAAGCTGAGAGAGCCAGAAATTAAGACCAGATATCAGGGGCTTATTGCTGCAGCGGTGAGCAACACAGAAGAACAACCTGATGACTTGGAAACCCTCTGGATTAAATTCAAGGATATCATAAAGACAGCTGCTGCAGAAGCATGTGGTGAAGTCCGACTTGGGAACCAGAGAAAGAGGACACCTTGGTGGACAGAGGAAGTCAAAGAGAAAATAAGAGAGAAGAAAATGGCATGGAAACAATACTTAGGAGCTAAAAACACAACAGGACAAATGGAAAAATATAGAGAATATGTGACACTCAGAACAGAAGTAAAGAACAAAGTGCTAGCAGCAAAACAGAAGTCCTGGGAAGAATTTGGAGAAAAGCTAGAAAAAGATGCACAAGAAAACCAGAAATTGTTCTATAAGACCCTAAAGAACATGAGGAAGGAAAAACAATGCCCTCTCAAATTTATAAAGGACAAGCAAGGCAAATTGCTTACTGCCCCGAAGGAAGTAATGGAAAGATGGAAAGAATATTTCTCAGAACTCCTTGATGGTGAGCAAGGTCAAACATCAGAAATGATAACCACTAGCACAGAAGAGGAAACCAATGGTGATGAAGATGACATAAAGATGGAAGAACTGAAGGCAGCACTGGAGAAAATCAAGATGGGCAAAGCAGCAGGGCATGATGGTATAACACCAGAAATGGTTAAGTACATGGGAGCATCAGGCGACCTGTTACTCTTAAGGGTCCTACAGGCAGCATGGTGCAACAAGACCATACCAAAGGATTGGGAGATCGCCATCATAACACCAATTTTCAAAAAGGATGACAATCGACAGTGTGGAAACCATAGAGGCATATCCCTTCTCAGTGTCCCTGGAAAAATCTACTCTAGAATCCTAGAGCAGAGACTCCGATGCCTAGCTGAGCCACAATTGGATGAGGTCCAGTGCGGATTCCGAGCAAACCGAAGTACTCAAGACCTAATCTTCACACTCAGACAGCTGAGTGAAAAGGCCCTTGAGTATAAGAGTGAGATCCATCTTTGTTTCATAGATCTGGAAAAGGCATTTGACAGGGTCCCTTGGAGCAAACTTTGGGACTGTTTGGCAAGGAAGAATATTCCAGCACCTCTGATTCATGCTATACAGAGCTTCTACAAGTCTTGCAGAAATTATGTGAGGACAGCAAACCATAAGTCAGAAGAGTTCAGGACCACCACTGGTGTAAGACAAGGTGATATCCTATCACCTTACCTCTTCATACTCCTTATGGACGATGTCATCAAGGCATGTAAGGAGAGAACAAGAAAGTATTCAGTGGGGTACTGGAAGATGAGACAGGTCTATATTTCAGAGCTGGCATTTGCTGATGATGTTGCCCTGATTGCTAAATCAGAGGCACATCTCCAATCCAACCTGCAAGTCTGGAAGGAAGAGCTGGAGAAGAGAGGGATGGTCATAAGCAGCTCTAAAACAAAATCCATGGTGATATCACGAGAAGAAAGAAGACATCAGATTAAGCTGGGAGAACAAGTCCTGGAGCAGGTCGACCACTTTAAATACCTCGGAGCTATTATAGACCGAAAGGGAGGCATCAAAGAAGAGTTGGCCACTCGAAAAGCAGCAGCTGGGAGACTTTTTCAGGCCATAAATCGAGGATTCCTCAGCAAGAGAGAGGTTGGTAAAAAAACGAAGATGGCTGTATACCGCTCCACCTATGTCCCAGTCTTGACATATGGATGCGAGTCATGGGCAATGACTACAACCCATAAAAGCCAGATCCAAACCTCAGAAATGAGGTATCTGAGGAAGGTGGTTGAAGTAGCAAGAAGAGACATGGTACGCAACCAGACGATACGTCAAGGCCTAAAATGCCACCCCCTACAGACCCAAGTAGAACAGTCCCAACTAAGATGGTTTGGCCATGTCTGCAGAATGGGAGAAGATCGGCTACCACGACAAGCATGGGAAACAAAGAGCCAAGGATCCAGACCCCGAGGACGACCCAGAGTCCGCTGGGAGGACAACATTAGACAATCTTTGAAGGACCGAGGACTAGAATGGAACCAGGCCAGGAGGAAGACAGCCGATAGAATAGTCTGGCGCTCTCTCTTCCAAACCTCTACACCTCACGGTAGAAGGGGAACGACTAAGTAAGTAAGTAAGGTATCAACAGAAAACTTGTTTTCTTATTGTCTATATGGTTGCAAAAATAGTTTGAAGTATTATGAATGAGTTTGTCTTTCAACACCCGTGTATTACCAGGGCCCAAAAGGGGAGCAAAGAATAGTAACACTGTACCCTACCAGGCATGTCGTAAAAAGCGATTAAGGAGGGTTGGGCATGGGGCTGGTTACCCCATCCCGTAAAAAAACTCTTTACCACAAAAACTTCAACAAACATGGACAAGTCAAATAAAGAATATAAATCAACTCAACTGCCCAAGACAGGAAAGAACTTGAGCGGATGGCACAGGACAGGAAGACTTAACATGTGTTTGTTGAAGGCCTATGCTCCTTGGGGAGCTAAAGGGTATTGATTGATTGATAGTCTTTTAAGTGTTTAAAAAGTATGTGTAAACGGGTTTCGCGTGGTCGTGACAAAGGCGAAGTAAGGGGGTTACCCCTTTCAAATCGCCAGCAGTGCGTGGCAAATGACGTCAGCCTGCTGTACAGTCTCATATTCTTCGGCAGTGAATGCCCTTTTTATCGGTGCCTAGGACATATTTATAGAACAACGATAAGATTGTAAAATTTGCGATTTTATGACAAAAAAGCTATATTTTCTGTGGAAAACGGTCGATTTTCATGTGTCCTATATCAATATAAAGAGCAACAACATTTTCCTACATAATTTCCAAACATGAAAGTGATCCGAAGAGAAGCCAGGGACTGCGATCCGTGCAAACGTGCACACATATAGCCGCTAGTTACTCTAGACACTGAAGTCTTCCGGCAGCTGGGTTTGCTGCCAACATGGACCAACGTGAGATGGAAAATCTATCATGGCTGAGTCGAATCGAACGCTAATTTTACACGAATGTATAGGTAAGGATATATTCTGTTCTTTGGGAAGTGATTTCATTATGTATTAATTTGTTTTCATGTTTAAAAACTGCATTCAGTGCTTCAACTACAGTCGTCAGATACGATGTGAACTGGGTGAATTCAATGTTGGTGTTTTGAACCTTCCCTATTTAATTCGGCGAGTTTTTAAGAGATGATACTTATTAAATCACCTAGTTCCTAAGTTTTTATGGGTGCAGTAATTTAGAACTCGTGTTTTTAGCCAACTCTGCCTAGGCCGGTCCCAAGCCCGGCTGAAAAAGGAGGAGGGCGGCCTGCATGGAGGCCCTAAGGAGGCAGCCCCTCCACCATGCAAAGACACAACAGGCCAATCACCTGTTTGCTTTAAACTTTTGATTATGAGAACTACAAGAGAGAAAACCGGACTGATTCTAAAGGCGGCGAACTGGAACGGACTACGACTTATGGAACTTGGAACACAAGAAGTATAAATGGGAAAGAAGAGGAGCTGGTGGAAGAGATGAAGACAGCAAAACTAGAAATCCTGGCTATAACGGAAACAAAGAAAAAAGGACAAGGAGTCATGGATCTCGATGGCAACACGTTGCTCTACAGTGGTGTACCCACATCTGAAAGAGCTAAAGGGGGTGTGGGTTGCATTGTGGCCAAAAACCAAAAAGATAGTATCAAGGGATGGAACTTTGTCTCGAAGCGCATTATGGTTGTAAAACTAAAAGGAGAAACCATAGTCAACCTGGTCATAGTGTACGGGCCAAATGAGGATGAGAGACAGCAAACCATACAATAAGTCAGAAGAGTTCAGGACCACCACTGGTGTAAGACAAGGTGATATCCTGTCACCTTATCTTTTCATACTCCTCATGGACGATGTCATGAAGGCATATAAGGAGAGAACAAGAAAGTATTCAGTGGGGTACTGGAAGATGAGACAGGTCTGTATTTCAGAGCTGGCAATTGCTGATGATGTTGCCCTGACTGCTAAATCGGAGGCACATCTCCAATCCAACCTGCAAGTCTGGAAGGAAGAGCCGGAGAAGAGAGGGATGGTCATAAGCAGCTCTAAAACAAAATCCATGGTGATATCACGAGAAGAAAGAAGACATCAGATTAAGCTGGGAGAACAGGTCCTGGAGCAGGTCGACCACTTTAAATACCTCGGAGCTATTATAGACCAAAAGGGAGGCATCAAAGAAGAGTTGGCCACTCGAAAAGCAGCAGCTGGGAGACTTTTTCAGGCCATAAATCGAGGATTCCTCAGCAAGAGAGAATAATAATAATAATAATAAATTCTTTAAGCGCCAAACACGGCGCATAAGGCAGAAACCAGTGCTCTCCAGGTTGGTAAGAAAACGAAGATGGCTGTATACCGCTCCACCTATGTCTCAGTCTTGACATATGGATGCGAGTCATGGGCAATGACTACAACCCACAAAAGCCAGATCCAAACCTCAGAAATTAGGTATCTGAGGAAGGTGGTTGAAGTAACAAGAAGAGACATGGTCCGCAACCAGACGATACATCAAGGCCTAAAATCCCACCCCCAGCAGACCCAAGTAGAACAGTCCCAACTAAGATGGTGTGGCCATGAATGCAGAATGGGAGAAGATCAGCTACCACGACAAGCATGGGAAACAAAGAGCCAGGGATCCAGACCCCCAGGACAGCCCAGAGTCCACTGGGAGGACAACATTAGACAATCTTTGAAGGACCGAGGACTAGAATGGAACCAGGCCAGGAGGAAGACAGCCGATAGGATAGTCTGGCTCTCTCTCTTCCAAACCTCTACACCTCACGGTAGAAGGGGAACGACTTAGTAAGTAAGTAAGTGTTTTTAGCCTCTGGCTCGAGTTTGGGTCTTTCAAAATTAGGTATTTCAGTCTAGTTTACCGATCGACACAAAATGGCCGCCGTTACCTTGCCTAGGTTTATAAACAGGTACCACAAAATGATTGTTGTTTGCACAGAAAGACAGAGAAAACAATGCAGTTTAGAAGCCCTTGGGAAACGATGAAATTTGGTACTTTAATTTTTTTAATTGGACAACAAATAAAAAAGTTATGGCATTTTTAAAAGTGTGAGACTTGGAATATTTTCGCAAAGTTGAAAAAGTAACATAGGCCTAACACCAACTTCAGTGCACTCCTGTCTTCTTAGATATTAATTATTATTGTACAACCTTCTCTGACAAACAGCATACAGTCTGCAATATACTGATCACACAAAGAAAATAATAGGGCTACATCATGAATAATTATCAATAGCCTATATCTGAGACCAAAAATTGCAAATCTGCAAAGCACATTACTGAAAAATGTAGTTTTTTTTGCATGAAAGTCAATTTTCACAACATCATATTTCAAGAAGTATAAAAGGTACAAGCTTTAAATTTGTATACATTAATTTTCATACTACGCAGATACATCCCAATTTTTTTCAGAGGATTTGAACACCTGTTTGTTCTTTTATAATTTTTTAAAAATTGTCCAGAAGTCAATTTTTCGCATGGGAAGAAAAAAAATGCGAAAATGAAGAAAAATGTTTTTTGGGAGATATTGTCCATATTTCATAAAAAATCATTTTATAGGTTACTAACTTGGACTCAACCATCCGTTGCAAACTTCTCTCCTAAAAAAATAAGTTTAATATAAACCTTTCCTGTGTAATATAACACTACAGAAACTTCTTATAGTTGTACATATTTTTATGTTTCAATGGATGATGTTTACAAATCGTTGGAAAATTGATTTCTTCGGTCTGGCAAAGGTAGATGCCCAGATGTCACTGCCCTACTGACAAACAGAGTTGTTGTGTAGTTGTGTCACCTTATGGAGAGAAGTCGGGGCCCATAGAGTTGTTGTGCAGTTGTGTCACCTTATGGAGAGAAGTCAGGGCCCACAGAGAAAGGTATGAAATGTAGCAATTGAAGTTGGTGAATAAAAACTAGATACCATTCATAATTCAGGAGCTCATGACTTCAACTCAACACTTTTAGAATGGTGGAAAAGCCTAGATCTACAGTGTAGATAATGCCAAGGAGTCTTCAACTTTGAATTGGCTGCTATAGAGCGAGTACCTTGGCAGCCCTAGTTCAACAACAATATCAACATTGTAAGCTAAGTTAAGATTTACTGAAAAATGAAAATACCAGTAATCAAAGATACTGTTATATTCTTTGTTTTTCAGGCTGTGGAATGGTTCCATCAATTATAACCAGGGTAACTCATGGACAAAGATCATTTGCGACAAATCATCCTGAGGACCTTTAAGAAGGCTAGAAAGAATGGTATTTTTTATGTATGAAATGGACTGTTTGCTATAATCATAATACTTATTATTATAGCAGGGCTGAACATTTAAAGTATATGTTCCGCGTTAGAGCATAAAAATCCTGAAAAATTGATATAATTTTCACCTTTGTACACTTGTTGTTACATTTTTAAGGATTTTTTAAAGTTCAATGAAATTTCATTTTTTGCAGCAGATCGCTCCGTTTAGCAGTCATTATGTTGAGAGATATTTTGTGTTATTAGTATATTGGTGTTTGTTTTTAAAGAGCTTGAATTTCCTGATAACTTGGTGTAATTTCTATCACTATTGATACAATTGTTGATTTTTTATGATTTTTTAAAAATGAAAATTTTTGTTCGTTTTTAACTCCCTTGGTCATTTTTGCAAAATTGGGCCTCGAGCCATTTTTAAGCTAATAAAATATGAACCTCGTTTTCTTTGACATTCATGAAAAAAATTGAGTTTGTTGTCTGTTTACATGAGAGTGTGTATACAAAGTTTTGTCAGTGTGTGTTTGTAAATTTTAAATTTATGACCACTCAAAGTTGGCATTTTGACAAGTTGCGTAACATGCCAGATTTTTAAAATATTCAAAACTGCATAACTTGTGAACAAATTCACCTAGAGAACTAAATTTGGTACCAAAATGCTTAGAATAAATAGATCTACCCATCTACATTTGTTATTAACAGAAATATGTAATTTAAAAATTCAGTTTGGAGTACCTATTAGTTGGTTTCATAAATAGCTGGTCATAACTTGGTTATAATGTACGCTAAAAATCTGTGCAATGTTAAGTTTTTCACAAAAAACCCTCAGTCTTATATAAAAGGGTGAAAATTGTCCATGTCTGTCATTTAAGAGGGATTTAATCACAGATTGTTCTCCCAAAGTGCTACCAATTTCGCCGCCAGTTAAATGCCCTTAAATAAGGATCCAGAGATGCAGCAATAAAAGACAAGTTGGTATTTTGTTGTTTTTTTTAACATACAGCTAAGAAGTTTGCTGCACGTAATTATTATTATTTTTGTGTGTGACTACTTTGCCCTGGCTAGGGTTAGCATTAGTAAATATTTGTATCTGGATCTGAAGCCTAAGCCAACTGAATAGGAGAACAGTAATCATTAGTCCAAGTCAGATCCAAGCCTGTTTTGTGCAAGCACATATATAAATTATTAGGTAAATATGAAGCCTAACAAATAAAATTAATAAAGAGAAGAGCAATGGTAAAATAACAGTGCTGTCACAAAGAATGTACTCGAAATCCCCCTTGTTTTCTGCTTCGTCTGCAAATTGTAACGCTTTCACGTTGATAGTAAAGCTTACTGTATTATTACCCGCCTTCTTCAATGAAACGTGTGCTGTATTTCTTGGAAAAGCATTGAGACGTACTGCGTAATGACCTAAATTAACCCTAACATAATTATACTGCGTTACCAAAACGAACGAACAGATGGACTAAAGGGATAAAAAGAGAAGGGAGAGGCAGAAAGCCGAACACTAAACCCGCTTCGCGCGATACACAATTACTACCATCACGCGTGTAAGTCTACATGCACTAATTTTTTTTCAGACGGACAGTGATAAAATACACTACCCTTTCCCAGAGTTAGGTTTATAAATCATAACAGACTCTTATTAGAAAAGACAACATTATATGGGTTTACGTTTGAACACATAACAGTACCCAGACAGCACATCTTCTAAACAGGAGATAGAAGAAATTGCATATTTTGAACGCAGCCACGTAGCTCCTTTAAATTAGTATTTTTGGGTTCCTTAGGGGTTGCTGACAAATAATATGTAAAACGTTACGCAAATAGTCCAGGAATTAATAAATTATACCCAAAATAAAATATTGGGGGTGCCTGACAGCATAAAATCATTTCTGCTCATAAAATTTTTTTTATAACGTGTTTGAAAAAACCTTACGTTACATAAATAGCCTACCATGTAAACTCCAAATTGATTGGAGCGCAACAAATGAAAGCCTAACCACGATTGGTCGGGCTATAAATACTATCTTGGTTGTTGGGGGAGACGGGAAAAGATAACATTTTTTCAAACACTTGTCGAAACGTGGCTCATTGGCCAGTCTCGCTGATATACACACTTGGGAGCGTTAGTTCGAGACCACTAATTCAAATAAGCTTGATAAAGCGACAGTACGTTGAAGCCAGCTCACATTTTTTGCTAAAATAAAAGCCTGGAACATAGGCAGAACGGAATTTGTGCCAGTTTGTGCCAGAATTCATTGCTAATCAACGTATCTGTGTTTATTTCCATGAAATTGTGGGACAGTGGTCTTGATGGTAGTGAGCAGCACCTGGTCAGAGATTTGCTGAATCCAGAGTCGGACAGCATACTCCTTGGTCTTTTTTAGCTATCAGTGAGGTGTCTCCTGAGCCCAGAGGAGAATTCGAGCAGAGGAGTCCTTTCCTGCCGCCATCACTCAAGATAAGCAGAGTTGGCCAGCTGAGCTCAACATTATGTCCCCTCATCTTGAACTGATTTTATAAAAATAACATTAAGAGGGGAATTTACTTGTCTTAAAATCAGGAACTGTGAACATCTACAATACTGGTCCCTAAAGACAAACTATTGAAGTCATGATGACAAATACCAACAGAGCTTGAACAAAACAAAACCAGTATTACCTCATTTTACTACTACACAACTGACACACATAGAACATTTGTAATAATATATGTCACTACAATATTCATATTAAATACATTCTGTACATAACTTGTAATTTAAATTGATTGTGATTCCTGGTTCCCTTGTAGTTGAATCAGGACACATATTCATTCATGCCAGTAATGAATACATATTGTTATTTGAAACGTTACTAGTGACTTCTTTAAGATATTCTCATAGAGTGTTATATGTATGTGAGTGTCACAGTGTTGTAAGAGTAGTGGATTAAATTAAATTGTTTATCTGTCTGTTGTTGTGACTTACACTTCACCATACTCATACCCTAGACACATAACGTAGCATCACACTATTCCAGAATAATTCTGACTGAGATATATAGATATGTGGTAGCAAGTAAGGTTATCTATAATACACTACTTTTAATAGATATAGATACCTTCACAGCTGATCTCAGTCAGTACACTAAGTCCCCTATAAATATTTATAACATCCCACTTCACCACATATATTGGGGTCTCGCTCTTGGGATTTTGAATCTTTAACTATTAAAAATATTGGGGGTAATTCACTTCAGGGAATATAAGAATTAAAAGGTATCCTTGGGTGGAATTAAATAAGGTTGAGCTCACGGTGCCTGTGTTGTCCATTAGAGATTGAATTGTTGGTTAGACATTGTATAAATTTACATAATAGACAATGGCGGACCTGGCCAAATTTCGATCTGCTGCGGTTCAGACTGCAAAAGAGTTAGGATTAGATGGGCAAGTTATGGTTGCCTATGTCACAACGGAATGTGACAAATTTATTGAACGCGAAGAAAGAAGGTTTGAAGCCGAAAGAAAGTTAGAGGCTGAAAGGGAAAAGTTACAATTTGAAGCTGAGGCTGAGATAAGAGTTGCTGAGGCTGAGACTAAGAGGTTGCAGAACGAGGCTAACAAAGAGGCTAAGAAATTGGCTGCAGAAAGGGAAGCCGAGGAAAGAAGACAAGCTGCAGAAAGGGAAGAGAAGAGATTAGCTGCAGAGAGGGAAGCAGAAAAGGAGGAGAAAAGATTACAAAGGGAACATGATTACGACTAAGGGAGTTTGAGTTTCAAGGCCATGCTCCTGAAAATGGTGCCAGTCCCTTTGCCTCTGATGCTACGGTTACTCAAGGAGCCTCAATCTCAGCTATGAATTTTCATTTAGATCATTTTGTTGAGAAAGACGATGATATTGAGAGCTATATAAATAGGTACGAACTATTAGCTACCACGTATGGGTTAGAGAGAGAAAGGTGGAGCTTAAAGTTATCTCAGGGACTTCGTGGGGCAGCTTATGAAGTTTTTGCAAAAATGAGCAGAGGTGATCAGGAAAATTATGACATGCTAAAGCAGGCTCTTTTGTTAAGGTATGAAAAGAATGCAGAGTTTTACAGGAAAAAATTTAGGAATGCTAAACTACTGTCAGGTGAAACCTATCACCAGTTCTCTGCACGAATAGAGACATACTTGGAGAAATGGACTTCTCTGGGGAAAACCCAAGATCTTAAGGAAATGGTCCTTATAGAGCAACTAAGAGAGTCCATGGCTCCAGACCTGAGAAAGTTTCTCATGGAACAAGGTGCAGAGAGGCTGGGTGAGTTGCTAAATGTTGCTGAAAGGTATCAAGCAGCTCAAGCAGAGGTAACAGGTAATAAAAAGAAACAGGTGGACAACTTTAGGGCACCACAGAACTTTAATAAATTTGATCCTAAGGATCAAAATAAAGGTAAG
Organism: Oreohelix idahoensis; assembly: GCA_024509875.1. Taxonomy (NCBI): domain Eukaryota; kingdom Metazoa; phylum Mollusca; class Gastropoda; order Stylommatophora; family Oreohelicidae; genus Oreohelix; species Oreohelix idahoensis. The sequence continues at coordinate 161,926 of JAMPIV010014119.1, forward strand.
CACCAATTTGATAGGCCACGGTATGACAATAAAAATAAATTCCCACAATTCGATGAAAGGAAATATAATGAAAGAAAATCTTTCAACCAAGGAAAAAGGTGGTGTAAGAATTGTCAGATGGACAATCATGACACTGACCGTTGCAGAAGGAAACCTGTGTATATGGCAACCCTTCAGGTCAGGTCGACCTCAAGACAGGAGGAGGATATTATGTTAGATACCACTCCAGAAGAGATGAGGAAGGCACAGGCTGGGGATAAAACACTCAAGCCTTGTTTCAGAAAATTGTCAACTTGTCATACAACTCCAGGCAAGGGAGATTTTTACATGAAAAACAAGTTGATGTATAGGAAGACTGGAGCTAGATCCAATGGTCACGGACAGCTGGTTCTTCCAAAAAGATACAGGACAGAATTAATAAGGAGCCTACATGTGAAACCAGATGGGGACCATGAGAAGATAGGTACCATCATTCAAAAGGTGGCTCACAATTATTATTGGCCCAAAGCAAGATGGGACATTGAGAATTTTGTAGAAAGGTGTAGCATAGCACATGAGGGAACACCCACAAGTGGGAACATGGATCAGGACCTGGACACGCCCCGGAGCAAAATTAGGCCTGACAATAAAAAGAAAAATAGATTTGATAAGTGGACCAAATGGAATGGGAAGCCCCTTTTCACGGACAAGCTTCACTTAACTGTTTTACAATGGCCACTATGCGGAGAGTGCAAAAAGATGTCTTACCCCAGGATAAGCCGAAAATCCCTCAATCGGACTTAAACAAACTGGAGGAAGAGGATGTAGAGAGGAAATCTCTCATCAAGAATTTTAAGAGGGGAGAAAGCCCCAACAGAATTGGTAGCGGTCGTTTTGTGAATGATAATTCTGGAAGGAAAAATCATCACTATAAAGCTTCAAGTGGAAGAGACCATACCGGTGCATGGACAAATAGGTCCACACAATTAAAGGTCCATATGTAGCTTTGTTAAGAACGTGGACTGATGAAAAGGCAGAGGAAAACATTACATCTTCATACCAATATGTGAATGAGCTGACCACTCGGTTAAAAACTGGCTGGAAACTTGCCAATGAAAATTTGAAACAAGCCAGGAAGAAACATGCTGCCTATTATAACAGGAAGGCGAAAGACAGAAATTTGGCTGTGGGAGAGAAGGTACTGCTTCTTTTGCCTGGGAGTCAGAATAAGTTACAAATTGGATGGCAGGGTCCATATACAGTTCTAGAGAAGGTGTCTAGAACAAATTATAAGATAGATAAGAAGGGGAAAGAAAAAATCTATCATGTGAATCTCCTGAAGAAATATTTGGAAAGAGAACATCAGGAAGAGACACACTTGTTGACCTTGTCCATCGCCATGGAGATGAAAAAGGAACCACTTTCATCATTTGAATATCCATTACACCCCTGTGAGACAGCAGCTCACGTGAAAATCAGTACACATTTAACGAAAACTCAGAAAGAGAGAGTGCAACAGGTTCTAAATAATCATGCAGAGGTGTTAACAGACCGACCAGGGCATACAAACCTATTGGAATATGATATGAAACTCATAGACTCCACACCTGTCTGTATGAAACCATATTCGATTCCGTTTGCTAAGGAAAAAGCTTTGAAGGAAGAGATAGACTATCTATTGAAGGAAGGAATTATTTCGCACAGTGAGTCTTCGTATAGTTCCGGTGTTGTACTCTTAAGGAAGCCCTCTGGAGAACATAGACTCTGTATAGATTACAGGAGACTGAATGCTATTACAGAAGGACAGGTGGATCCATTGCCGGATACAAATCAGCTGTTTGCCAGACTAAATAAAGCTAAATATTTCTCAAAAGTGGATCTGAGTAAAGGATACTATCAGATTCCAGTAAAGCCTGAGGTTAGACCATACCTAGCTTTTATTACCTCAGAAGGACACTATGAGTTTAATAGATTGCCATTTGGATTGAAGAATGCGCCTAGTGTCTTCTCTAGAATGATGAGAAAATTATTGGATCCTCTGAATAATCCCTGTATAACAAATTTTATGGATGATATCCTTATAGCAACAGAAACATTTGAGGAACACATTGACTCTCTGAACATGCTGTTTGATCGACTTAGGGAGGCAAATTTAACAGCCCGACCAACCAAATGTTGCGTTGGATGTAAAGAATTGGAATTTTTTGGGACACACAGTTTATCAGGGAAACATGACCCCTGACCCAAAGAATTTAGAGAAACTACAGAAAGCCCCGAGACCACAAACCAAGAAGGACGTGAGATCCTTTGTCTCATTATGTGGTTTCTACCAGAAGTATATCAAAAACTTTAATTCCATATGTGCACCTTTAACGGAATTGACACGTAAAGGACTTCCAGATCGCATTACATGGACACCACAATGTGAAATGACTTACCAAGAATTGAAGGAAAAGCTCACAAGTAAACCCATTTTGAAATTACCTGACTTAAGTCAAGAATTCATAGTAAGGACGGATGCAAGTAATATTGGGCTAGGTGCAACTTTACTACAGAAATCAGATGCATTGGATGGGGAATTAAGCCCAGTGGCATATGCTAGCAGAAAGTTGAATAAAGCTGAAATCAACTACTCAACTAGCGAAAAAGAATGTCTTGCAGTAATATGGGCAATAAAGAAATTCAATATTTATCTATATGGGAAGGCATTTAAGTTGCAAACTGACCACAAACCTTTATCGTTTTTAGCACAGGCTAAGCATGAGAACTCTAGGTTACTCCGATGGTCTTTGCTTCTGGCTCCATATAATTTTAGCATTGAATATATATCTGGAAAAACAATCTGGGAGCGGATTTTTTAAGCCGCCATCCGTGTGATGAGAATCACCGTAAACCCCAGAAATAATAATAAATTTCTCTATGTGTATATAGAATAAAGGACTGACATATAATGTCTGTTTTAAGAGGGGAAGTGTCATGAAATATTCTAATCCACATATATATAAATTATTAGGTAAATATGAAGCCTAACAAATAAAATTAATAAAGAGAAGAGCAATGGTAAAATGACAGTGCTGTCACAAAGAATGTACTCGAAATCCCCCTTGTTTTCTGCTTCGTCTGCAAATTGTAACGCTTTCACGTTGATAGTAAAGCTTACTGTATTATTACCCGCCTTCTTCAATGAAACGTGTGCTGTATTTCTTGGAAAAGCATTGAGACGTACTGCGTAATGACCTAAATTAACCCTAACATTAATTATACTGCGTTACCAAAACGAACGAACAGATGGACTAAAGGGATAAAAAGAGAAGGGAGAGGCAGAAAGCCGAACACTAAACCCGCTTCGCGCGATACACAATTACTACCATCACGCGTGTAAGTCTACATGCACTAATTTTTTTTCAGACGGACAGTGATAAAATACACTACCCTTTCCCAGAGTTAGGTTTATAAATCATAACAGACTCTTATTAGAAAAGACAACATTATATGGGTTTACGTTTGAACACATAACAGTACCCAGACAGCACATCTTCTAAACAGGAGATAGAAGAAATTGCATATTTTGAACGCAGCCACGTAGCTCCTTTAAATTAGTATTTTTGGGTTCCTTAGGGTTTGCTGACAAATAATATGTAAAACGTTACGCAAATAGTCCAGGAATTAATAAATTATACCCAAAATAAAATATTGGGGGTGCCTGACAGCATAAAATCATTTCTGCTCATAAAATTTTTTTTATAACGTGTTTGAAAAAACCTTACGTTACATAAATAGCCTACCATGTAAACTCCAAATTGATTGGAGCGCAACAAATGAAAGCCTAACCACGATTGGTCGGGCTATAAATACTATCTTGGTTGTTGGGGGAGACGGGAAAAGATAACATTTTTTTAAAACACTTGTCGAAACGTGGCTCATTGGCCAGTCTCGCTGATATACACACTTGGGAGCGTTAGTTCGAGACCACTAATTCAAATAAGCTTGATAAAGCGACAGTACGTTGAAGCCAGCTCACATTTTTGCTAAAATAAAAGCCTGGAACATAGGCAGAACGGAATTTGTGCCAGTTTGTGCCAGAATTCATTGCTAATCAACGTATCTGTGTTTATTTCCATGAAATTGTGGGACAGTGGTCTTGATGGTAGTGAGCAGCACCTGGTCAGAGATTTGCTGAATCCAGAGTCGGACAGCATACTCCTTGGTCTTTTTAGCTATCAGTGAGGTGTCTCCTGAGCCCAGAGGAGAATTCGAGCAGAGGAGTCCTTTCCTGCCGCCATCACGCCAGATAAGCGAATTGGCCAGCTGAGCTCAACATTATGTCCCCTCATCCTGAACTGATTTTTTAAAATTAACATTAAGAGGGGAATTTACTTGTCTTAAAATCAGGAACTGTGAACATCTACAATAATGGTCCCTAAAGACAAACTATTGAAGTCATGATGACAAATACCAACAGAGCTTGAACAAAACAAAACCAGTATTACCTCATTTTACCACTACACAATTGACACACATAGAACATTGGTAATAAAATATGTCACTACAATATTCATATTAAATACATTCTGTACATAACTTGTAATTTAAATTGATTGTGATTCCTGGTTCCCTTGTAGTTGAATCAGGACACATATTCATTCATGCCAGTAATGAATACATATTGTTATTTGAAACGTTACTAGTGACTTCTTTAAGATATTCTCATAGAGTGTTATATGTATGTGAGTGTCACAGTGTTGTTAAGAGTAGTGGATTAAATTAAATTGTTTATCTGTCTGTTGTTGTGACTTACACTTCACCATACTCATACCCTAGACACATAACGTAGCATCACACTATTCCAGAATAATTCTGACTGAGATAAAGAGATATGTGGTAGCAAGTAAGGTTATCTATAATACACTACTTTTAATAGATATAGATACCTTCACAGCTGATCTCAGTCAGTACACTAAGTCCCCTATAAATATTTATAACATCCCACTTCACCACAATACTGACTCCGTATAGACAGCCATTTGGGCAAAGTTCTGCATATATTCCACTATTGTGTGATTCGGTTGTAATGAAGAACAGTGGGTTCTGTGTTCGAAACTGCTTCAAAAAATAAACATCATTGATGCTGTAACAAGGGATAACGCTTAGAATTTAGGAATCCTTAATCCTAACTCTAACGAGGCTGGCGACTTACTATGATGACATCGAAGAACACGTCCCACTGTCTTCATTACAACCATGTGATTAACCTTGCCCTTAAAAGTTTATACTGTGTTCAAACATCAAATACAGACTAGTAGATAGACATATCTGATTATGAATCACACTGGCGTAGACTGTGTGATACGAAAGAAATGAACGTAATATATGGGCATGGGGCCTACTTCAATGTAATAAATAATAGCCTACTGAACGTTGCGTTAACATGTCTTGGACTTTCTGCCTTTCACTGTAGGCCCTAAGTGAAGTTCTAGCCAATCTTTCAGGACCAAGTAAACATTTCATTGTGTTTTCATGATATCAAATGACTTTATATCCATTGTAATGATGAAAAATGTACTCACCTCATGAAACTATAGGCAAAGTTTACAACCAATTTTTTTATTTCCAGGTATGCCACTTGTCGTCACTGCAATTTGACGACAACCGGAAGAAACAGTCTTGGTTCCTAAAAAATAGGATTACGGGGCTAAACACATTGACGAATCACGAAAGAAAAAAAAAAAACACCGTTAATTTTTAATTTTAATAAAAAATAACATTTTCCCTCGTTTTGGCAAGGCGCGTCCTGTTCAACCTAATCGGTTATATTAGGGCATATGTCCAAATATAAAAGACCTTTAGGTCTGTTATCGTTACGTGGGTAGTTACCCTGAAATCAGAAGTCTGTCATCGAAGGACTCTGCTATGCATACAGTTATTATTTGTTTTATCGTCCATTATCTCTCTCTCGTTCTCTCTCTCTCTCTCTCTCTCTCTCAACCAAGTTCTCTCGTCACTTTTCTTGTATGCCCCCGCGCTACGTTGTCCTTTCAAGATGCTGCAATATATTGCAACGGACATAGACAAATACGAAATATCAACTTACCAGACGTAATGCTATGTTGCACGATTCTTTCTTAATGATGTAGATCTGTTTAATGCCTTCTTTAAAAATCTAGAAAAGAAGTGTCAGCGCATTCACCCACATGTAATTTTCTGGAAAAACATTTTTTGTTAAAGACAAAGTATCCCGTTCAACCCTTGATGGGTTATAGTTAGGATATATAGTGTAGTAAATTAAAGATAATAACATCAGAATTCCGATATCTAAATATTGTATCTGTTGATGTTGTATATATCTGTTTCGATGTTTAGTTTGTTTCCCACTAGAGTTACTTGCCCTTATGGGAACTCTTCTTCCTACCTCCTACTTCTAAGATGGCGAATTAAACATGTCGATCCTTGTATCTTGTGTTCAAGCTTCGTGATTATGCTTCGTAACGTGAGAATGTATGACAGACAGCCACGTCTCATTTCATTTAACAATATTTACTACACACGACGGTAAATATCAACATGGTGGCAGCGGTGTTTATTTCTACAGAATTCGGACTATTCTGCTGAATATCTTGTAACACGTGTGCTGAATGTCATTAGACTTGAGGTGAGATTAGCCTACTGGTTATTGCTTGCATACCATTATTAGACATTTCGTCATGGCAGAACGGTCCTTATTTCGGTTACCACCCTGCCTAGACATAAATAACGTCGAACCAGACACATTTCGTAAATGGAGTCGACAGTTAGAACTATATATGGATGCAGCAGAAGTGGCCTCTAAACCTGATCCTGTTCGGGTGGCAATTATTCTTCACTGTGCTGGACCTCAAGCTGTTGAAGTTTTTGATCAACTTGCAGAGGAAGGAGACCACTCTAATCCTACTAAAATTCTCGATTTGCTCCAGAACCATTGTAGCTCACGAAGCAATGAAGTATTACATACGTTCAGATTCTGGAACACACCTCTTCAAGAGCCTTTTAATTCCTTTTTAACTGAGCTGAGAACTAAGGCAGATTTGTGCAACTTTAACGACAAGGATCGTATGATAAGAGACAAAATTGTCTTTACTGTCAACAAAAGGTTACAGGAGAAACTCTTGAGAGAAGCTGATCTCGATGTAAAGAAAGCCATTCACATATGCAGAGTCTTCGAGCAAACTGGAAACGACATAAGAGAGATGAGTAATACAGTACAACCTTCTGAAGCAAGGGTTGAAAAGGTACAGAAAAAATCACTCAACCATAAACCTCCCAAGAGAGACACTGGGCGTGCTGCTGGTAAAGCCTGTCAAAGTAACACTGACAGTGGGTACTTTGAACCTAGAAAGGAGTGTCATTACTACGGACAGAAACATCTATTAATTAAGAAAAAGTGTCCTGCATGGGGGAAGTTTTGTTCAAATTGTGGGGGAAGAAACCATTTCAAAGTTAAATGCAAGAAAGTTCATACTGTTCACACAGAGTCAGTGGAAGATTCTGAAGTTTTTCTTTATTGTGTGAAATCTAGCAAAGCTTGTACATCTGCACAACTCATTGTCAATGGAAAAATGGTAAAATTCCAGTTAGACACAGCAGCTGATGTGAATACAATCTGTCAACGCTTTGTGATGCAAGAACAACTGTTACCCACTAAACAGAGGCTTGTTATGTGGAATGGTACTAAGATGACTCCACTGGGAGAAGTTCTATTAACTGCTGAGAATCCTAAGACTGGGACAAAACACAATATAAGGTTTACTGTTGTGAAAAATAGATTCACATGTTTGCTGGGCAACAACACACTGCAGGATCTACAGTTTGTGACAGTCAACACAAACAAATTTATTGCTAAGGTGGCTACTGACAGTTTAGATAATGATCATAACTCTGATAACCATCTAGGTGTCCTGGGTGAGGCTGTGTTGCATATTGATCCTAATATTCGTCCAAAGGCACTGCCATGCAGAAAAATACCATTTTCACTTAAGAGCAAGGTAAAGTCAGAGCTTCAAAATTTAATGAACAGAGGCATATTAATACCAGTAGAGGAACCGACTGAATGGGTTAACCAAATGGCTGTTGTTGAAAAGTCTGATGGTTCTTTAAGAATATGCATTGATCCTAGACCCCTGAATGAGGCTTTGCAGAGAGAACATTACAGATTACCAACTTTGGATGATGTATTGCCTGAACTCAATAATGCCAAGATTTTCACAAAGCTGGATTTCAAGGAAGCATTCTGGCATATCAAACTTGATGAGAAGTCTAGTAAACTTACAACAATGATTACACCTTATGCTAGGTTCAGATGGTCTAGATTACCATTTGGCTTGAATGTAAGCAGTGAAATTTTCCAGAGGCATCTAGCACAAGCTCTTGAAGGTCTTCATGGTTGCATCAATGTTGCTGATGACATAGTCATTGCAGGTTGTGGATCAAACAGACAGCAAGCAATTAAGGACCATGATCTGAAGCTCAAAGCACTGAAACATAGGTGTAAAGAGAAAGGCATTAAACTGAATGACGCTAAAGCTCAAGAGAAGAAAGAAGAAATTACCTTCATGGGTCACCTTATTACTGCTCGAGGTGTTGAACCAGACAAGAAAAAGGTTGAGACAATACTAAACATGCCCGTTCCTAAGGACTGTCATGAGGTTTGCAGATTTTGCGGCATGATACAGTATCTAGTAAAGTTTCTCAACAATCTTTCAGAAGTTCTTCATCCAATAAGAGAACTTACCCGTAAGGATACTCCTTTTATCTGGTCTGCTGAATGTGACCAAGCTTTCAAGAGTGTCAAGAAACTGATTACTTCTACTCCAGTACTCGCATACTATGATCCTGAATAATCTTTGTGTATTCAAGTTGATAACTCCGCCCATGCCGGTCCCAAGCCCGGATGAAAAAGGAGGAGGGCGGCCTGCATGGAGGCCGTAAGGAGGCAGCCCCTCCACCATGCAAAGGCACAACAGGCCAATCACCTGTTTGCTTTAAACCACGATTACGAGTAACACAAGAGAGAAAACCGGACTGATTCTAAAGGCGACGAACTGGAACGGACTACGGACTACGACTTATGGAACATGGAACACAAGAAGTATAAATGGGAAGGAAGAGGAGCTGGTGGAAGAGATGAGGAAAGCAAAACTAGAAATCCTGGCTATAACGGAAACAAAGAAAAAAGGACAAGGAGTCATGGATCTCAATGGCAACACGTTGCTCTACAGTGGTGTACCCATATCCGAAAGAGCTAAAGGGGGTGTGGGTTGCATTGTGGCCCAAAATCAAAAAGATAGTATCAAGGGGTGGAACTTTGTCTCAGAGCGCATTATGGTTGTGAAACTAAAAGAAGGAGAAACCATAGTCAACCTGGTCATAGTGTATGGGCCAAATGAGGATGAGAGAGCAGAGGTCAAGGAGGAATTCTTCGAGCTGCTTCAAAGGACAGTGGATGACTGCCTAGATGAAGTTATCATGCTCGGAGATTTTAATGCCAGAGTTGGAAATGACCATGCTAGATGGGGTGGAGTTATCGGAAGATATGGAGAAGATACTCTCAATGACAATGGAAAGCGACTCCTTAGATTCTGCAGTGAGCAGAATCTGATCATTACAAACACAAAGTTCCCCCATAAGCGCATAAATGCATACACTAGATGTGAACCAACAAAGAATGAGAAGTCAGTGATCGACTATGCCATTGTTCGGAGAAGCTCATTCAAATATGTCCGAGATGCAAGAGTCTGGAGGGGGCCAGAGATTGGAAGTGATCACTACCTGCTAACAATCAAACGAACAACTGAAAGAGTTGCTCAGCCTAGGAACTGCTCAACATCACGCAAGAAACCAAGTAAACGAGCAGGAGAAATGAGCATTAGGACCTACAAGCTGAGAGAGCCAGAAATTAAGACCAGATATCAGGGGCTTATTGCTGCAGCGGTGAGCAACACAGATGACACTCAGAACAGAAGTAAAGAACAAAGTGCTAGCAGCAAAACAGAAGTCCTGGGAAGAATTTGGAGAAAAGCTAGAAAAAGATGCACAAGAAAACCAGAAATTGTTCTATAAGACCCTAAAGAACATGAGGAAGGAAAAACAATGCCCTCTCAAATTTATAAAGGACAAGCAAGGCAAATTGCTTACTGCCCCGAAGGAAGTAATGGAAAGATGGAAAGAATATTTCTCAGAACTCCTTGATGGTGAGCAAGGTCAAACATCAGAAATGATAACCACTAGCACAGAAGAGGAAACCAATGGTGATGAAGATGACATAAAGATGGAAGAACTGAAGGCAGCACTGGAGAAAATCAAGATGGGCAAAGCAGCAGGGCATGATGGTATAACACCAGAAATGGTTAAGTACATGGGAGCATCAGGCGACCTGTTACTCTTAAGGGTCCTACAGGCAGCATGGTGCAACAAGACCATACCAAAGGATTGGGAGATCGCCATCATAACACCAATTTTCAAAAAGGGTGACAACCGACAGTGTGGAAACCATAGAGGCATATCCCTTCTCAGTGTCCCTGGAAAAATCTACTCTAGAATCCTAGAGCAGAGACTCCGACGCCTAGCTGAGCCACAATTGGATGAGGTCCAGTGCGGATTCCGAGTAAACCGAAGTACTCAAGACCTAATCTTCACACTCAGACAGCTGAGTGAAAAGGCCCTTGAGTATAAGAGTGAGATCCATCTTTGTTTCATAGATCTGGAAAAGGCGTTTGACAGGGTCCCTTGGAGCAAACTTTGGGACTGTTTGGCAAGGAAGAATATTCCAGCACCTCTGATTCATGCTATACAGAGCTTCTACAAGTCTTGCAGAAATTATGTGAGGACAGCAAACCATAAGTCAGAAGAGTTCAGGACCACCACTGGTGTAAGACAAGGTGATATCCTATCACCTTACCTCTTCATACTCCTTATGGACGATGTCATCAAGGCATGTAAGGAGAGAACAAGAAAGTATTCAGTGGGGTACTGGAAGATGAGACAGGTCTATATTTCAGAGCTGGCATTTGCTGATGATGTTGCCCTGATTGCTAAATCAGAGGCACATCTCCAATCCAACCTGCAAGTCTGGAAGGAAGAGCTGGAGAAGAGAGGGATGGTCATAAGCCGCTCTAAAACAAAATCCATGGTGATATCACGAGAAGAAAGAAGGCATCAGATTAAGCTGGGAGAACAGGTCCTGGAGCAGGTTGACCACTTTAAATACCTCGGAGCTATTATAGACCGAAAGGGAGGCATCAAAGAAGAGTTGGCCACTCGAAAAGCAGCAGCTGGGAGACTTTTTCAGGCCATAAATCAAGGATTCCTCAGCAAGAGAGAGGTTGGTAAGAAAACGAAGATGGCTGTATACCGCTCCACCTATGTTCCAGTCTTGACATATGGATGCGAGTCATGGGCAATGACTACAACCCATAAAAGCCAGATCCAAACCTCAGAAATGAGGTATCTGAGGAAGGTGGTTGAAGTAACAAGAAGAGACATGGTATGCAACCAGACGATACGTCAAGGCCTAAAATGCCACCCCCTACAGACCCAAGTAGAACAGTCCCAACTAAGATGGTTTGGCCATGTCTGTAGAATGGGAGAAGATCGGCTACCACGACAAGCATGGGAAACAAAGAGCCAAGGATCCAGACCCCGAGGACGACCCAGAGTCCGCTGGGAGGACAACATTAGACAATCTTTGAAGGACCGAGGACTAGAATGGAACCAGGCCAGGAGGAAGACAGCTGATAGAATAGTCTGGCGCTCTCTCTTCCAAACCTCTACACCTTACGGTAGAAGGGGAACGACTAAGTAAGTAAGTATTCAAGTTGATAGTAGCAGCTATGGACTTGGGGCTGTCCTCCTACAAAATGATCAGCCAATAGAGTTTGCTTCTAGAGCTCTAACTGAAACAGAACAACGCTGGGCTCAAATTGAGAAGGAGCTCTTAGCTGTTGTATATGGTTTGGAACGCTTTGACCAGTACACTTGTGGAAGGAAAGTTACAGTCATCAACGACCATAAACCTTTGGCGGCCATCGTTAAGAAACCTCTGAGTCAAATTCCTCGAAGACTGCAGAATTTACTGATGCGCAGCCATCGATATGACTTTGAATTCCAATGGGTACAAGGTTCCGATCTTCTTATAGCGGGCACACTGTCCAGAGTTTGTATTCATAATGTCACATTGGATTCCTTAGCTGATAGAGAGAGCAATGCAGGAGCTGATGCACCTGTAAGATTACCTGAAATACCAGATGTGATGATGGAAAAGATTAAAGCTGAAACTCTCAAAGACAGCGTGAATTGAAGTAGACTTTCTACCTACAATGACAGCACAGTTAGTCATCAGGAAATTGAAGTCTCATTTTGCTCGTTATGGTGTCCCTAAAGTTATTGTATCTGACCAAGGTACTCAGTTTACGTCTGCACAGTTCAGATCATTTACTGCTAGATGGGGAATACTTCATGTTAAATCAGCACCAGGTCACCATAAAGCCAACAAATTAGCTGAATCTGCTGTGAAACTCATCAAGGGTATGATGAGAAAGACTGTTCAAAATAATACAGATGCATATGAGGCACTACTTGAACTTCGTAATACGCCGAGACAAGGGTTTGATCAAAGTCCAGCAGAAATACTGTTCAACAGGAAACTGCGTACGCTGATACCTTCTGCAGTGAAACCCGTTGCATCTCACAGTAGAGTTATTGAAAGTAGAGGCAAGAGAGATAAAACTGCTCATGATCTGCCCAAGTTGTCTCACCAGCTCACACCTGATCCCGCGGACTTGGAAACTGATTTCTCCTCTCCAGGTCTACCCGAGCAACAGGTTGCTTTGCCAGACATGGAGAACACTAGTGTAGTGAACAGTTCCAATTCTCCAGAAGTTGATCCTTCAACTCCAGCTACTTCTAGTCCTGGGAAAGCTGGCAAAGAACATTCTCTCCTACCATCTAGCCCAAGAGACCTCAAAGAGATCGCAAGAAACCCTCTTGGATGAATGGCTTTGTTCACTCAGAAAGAAGGGGGGATGTTGATGTTTTATATATCTGTTTCGATGTTTAGTTTGTTTCCCACTAGAGTTACTTGCCCTTATGGGAACTCTTCTTCCTACCTCCTACTTCTAAGATGGCGAATTAAACATGTCGATCCTTGTATCTTGTGTTCAAGCTTCGTGATTATGCTTCGTAACGTGAGAATGTATGACAGACAGCCACGTCTCATTTCATTTAACAATATTTACTACACACGACGGTAAATATCAAAAGTATCATCTCCCCCCCCCCCTCCATTCAGTCCAAATAGAGTAAATCAAACGAGCAAAATTGCGTGAATGTATGTGTGAGTTCCCTACCCTTTCCAAAAAAAAAAAAAAAAACAAACAAACAAATACAAACAACAACGAAAAAAAAAGTAAAGTCTTTCATAACTGCCCTGTTGTTAACAATGTGAAAAGGGGTGAGAAAGTATGACGCCCAATCCACCAATTATCTACAACTATCAATGTGAGCACCCAATCAGACTACCCTTTATCCTCACACCATCATTGATTCTTATAATTAATTTTAGTTCTTGTTATATACTGTTTTCCTATATTGTGCAACTCTCTAGGTCTGTCTATTTTCAACACATGTTCCACATTTATGAATGAATTGCTTACTTACTTACTTAGTCGTTCCCCTTCTACCGTGAGGCGTAGAGGTTTGGAAGAGAGAGCGCCAGACTAGCCTATCGGCTGTCTTCCTCCTGGCCTGGTTCCATTCTAGTCCTCGGTCCTTCAAAGATTGTCTAATGTTGTCCTCCCAGCGGACTCTGGGTCGTCCTGGGGTCTGGATCCCTGGCTCTTTGTTTCCCATGCTTGTCGTGGTAGCCGATCTTCTCCCATTCTGCAGACATGGCCAAACCATCTTAGTTGGGACTGTTCTACTTGGGTCTGCAGGGGGTGGGATTTAAGGCCTTGACGTATCGTCTGGTTGCGTACCATGTCTCTTCTTGTTACTTCAACCACCTTCCTCAGATACCTCATTTCTGAGGTTTGGATCTGGCTTTTGTGGGTTGTAGTCATTGCCCATGACTCGCATCCATATGTCAAGACTGGGACATAGGTGGAGCGGTATACAGCCATCTTCGTTTTCTTACCAACCTCTCTCTTGCTGAGGAATCCTCGATTTATGGCCTGAAAAAGTCTCCCAGCTGCTGCTTTTCGAGTGGCCAACTCTTCTTTGATGCCTCCCTTTCGGTCTATAATAGCTCCGAGGTATTTAAAGTGGTCGACCTGCTCCAGGACCTGTTCTCCCAGCTTAATCTGATGTCTTCTTTCTTCTCGTGATATCACCATGGATTTTGTTTTAGAGCTGCTTATGACCATCCCTCTCTTCTCCAGCTCTTCCTTCCAGACTTGCAGGTTGGATTGGAGATGTGCCTCTGATTTAGCAATCAGGGCAACATCATCAGCAAATGCCAGCTCTGAAATATAGACCTGTCTCATCTTCCAGTACCCCACTGAATACTTTCTTGTTCTCTCCTTACATGCCTTGATGACATCGTCCATGAGGAGTATGAAAAGATAAGGTGACAGGATATCACCTTGTCTTACACCAGTGGTGGTCCTGAACTCTTCTGACTTATGGTTTGCTGTCCTCACATAATTTCTGCAAGACTTGTAGAAGCTCTGTATAGCATGAATCAGAGGTGCTGGAATGTTCTTCCTTGCCAAACAGTCCCAAAGTTTGCTCCAGGGGACCCTGTCAAACGCCTTTTCCAGATCTATGAAACAAAGATGGATCTCACTCTTATACTCAAGGGCCTTTTCACTCAGTTGTCTGAGTGTGAAGATTAGGTCCTGAGTACTTCGGTTTACTCGGAATCCGCACTGGACCTCATCCACTTGTGGCTCAGCTAGGCGTCGGAATCTCTGCTCTAGGATTCTAGAGTAGATTTTAAAAGGAACACTGAGTAGGGATATGCCTCTCTGGTTTCACATTGTCGATTGTCACCATTTTTGAAAATTGGTGTTATGATGGCAATCTCCCAATCCTTTGGTATGGTCTTGTTGCACCACGCTGCCTGTAGGACCCTTAAGAGTAATAGGTCGCCTGATGTTCCCATGTACTTAACCATTTCTGGTGTTATACCATCATGCCCTGCTGCTTTGCCATCTTGATTTTCTCCAGTGCTGCCTTCAGTCCTTCCATCTTTATGTCATCTTCACCATCATTGGTTTTCTCTTCTGTGCTAGTGGTTATCATTTCTGATTCTTCACCATGCTCACCATCCAGGAGTTCTGAGAAATATTCTTTCCATCTTTCCATTACTTCCTTCGGGACAGTAAGCAATTTGCCTTGCTTGTCCTTTATAAATTTGAGAGGGCATTGTTTTTCCTTCCTCGTGTTCTTTATGGTCTTATAGAACAATTTCTGGTTTTCTTGCTCATCTTTTTCTAGTTTTTCTCCAAATTCTTCCCAGGATTTCTTTTTTTGCTGCTAGCACCTTGTTTTTTGCTTCTGTTCTGAGTGCCACATATTGTCTATATTTCTCCATTTGTCCTGTTGTGTATTTAGCTCCTAAGTATTGTTTCCATGTTATTTTCTTCTCTCTTATTTTCTCTTTGACTTCCTCTATCCACCAAGGTGTCCTCTTTCTCTTGTTCCCAAGTCGGACTTCACCACATGCTTCTGCAGCAGCTGTCTTTATGATGTCCTTGAATTTAAGCCACAGGGTTTCCAAGTCATCAGGTTGTTCTTTTGTGTTGCTCACCGCTGCAGCAATAAGCCCCTAATATAGGGTCTTAATTTCTGGCTCTCTCAGCTTGTAAGTCTTAATGCTCATTTCTCCCGTTCGTTTACTTGGTTTCTTGCGTGATGTTGGGCAGTTCCTAGGCTGAGCAACTCTTTCAGTTGTTCTTTTGATTGTAAGCAGGTAGTGATCACTTCCAATCTCTGGCCCCTTCCAGACTCTAGCATCCCGGACAAATTTGAATGAGCTCCTGCTAACAATGGCATAGTCGATCACTGACTTCTCATTCTTTGATGGTTCACATCTAGTGTATGCATGTATGCGCTTATGGGGGAACATTGTTGTTAAGTCCTTTTTGCGCGTGTAATTTAAATGTTGAGCACATCTAAGAAAATATATGATTAATTATTTACGCGATGGCGCAACGCGGTGCGCTCGGTTTTGTTGCCAAAGAATAATTACGTTATAAAGCAGATGCTTAATGTCTATGACCTGAGACGGTCGTCTTTGGACGGAGCTGATTGTAAGTCTTGCCCAAATTGTGGGAAGCATTCATGAAGATATTATAAACCTCCTTGTATGGAGTATCTACGTTAGCCAGTACAGGGCTCGTTTGCATATTATATATTATGCTATTTTCGTCATTGCCAAGATCTGGCTGAACTTCGACACGCATACGCCATGTTGTGTCGCTAGTGGGTTCTAGATCCTTACCGAATATTATCGGGATTATTCTTCAATATATTTAGAGGGTTATTCAGTAAAACCCCTGTCGTTTTATACAAGCTCCTTAATGAAAGCCATGGTAGAACTACTTGCCGTAAAGTTCATCGCCGTCCTTGAAGGGTCGGCCGTTATAGAATGTCGATCAAGTCCATGATCAAAGTTATATGAGAATGCAATTAACTATGATGTCTTGATGTTATAACCTAAACTATTGATATGATGCCTACTACTACAATGATTGATCGTCTGTATTGCGTCCACCAAATAAACGTGTGTCTGATGTCAAGCCATGACTCCAATCAACATTGATTACCAGTTGGTCAAATTATGTATTAACCTTGGCCCATCTTTCGGCCCACGATGTTTTATTATTCGCGTTCTATATTAGTCGGCAATCCTTGTAAGCCCGACCAAGACTGACAACATTTTAAGTCAGTAGACATATTGACAGTCTCGTATAAAGACACGCCGTGTTAACCAAATATATATGAATAAAACTCTGCGTATCAGCTGGTGGCCAGTCTACAGGGGAAACATTCAATATACACCTCGAGTGTCAACAGTCAAGTATCCAACATGTGCTACAATCAACTGTGTGGCATCAATTTCCTTCAAGTCAACCACGATACATAATTTTCGTTAGAAAGTCTACCAAACGGTCACCCAAGCTGACCTTCAAGGATCCTGATTCAAGTACGTTGTCAGCCATCAACTTTGGATTTCTACAAGACTGTAAGGCCCATCCATGCAACACCCGAGTCCTATCATTGAAGTGTATCGCTAACTTTGCAAGGGCCGGGATATTTTTTTTCTTAAAAAAAGATAAGTGATCGTGGTCTTGTATGTACACTGTACCACCGTTGTATGTGATGGTAGAACTTTCTTTTTTAAATATGTCCACATCCATGCTTCATGTTATAAGTTCAATGTTTACTGTGGGCGGTTGGGATTGACGACTCGCGAAGGGAACATCCCAGATTCACTCCCGGGCCTTCGTGAGTGTTCTGTATGGAACATTTTTTGCAGACCTCCCACAGTGGAAGTTCTAGCTTATGTTAGCTGAAGGATTTTTCAGTCCACTGCGTTGGTTCTCTGTAACCTATAATTGTTTAGTTGTGACGTTGCGTTAACTATATTGTTATCGTTATATTTTTTTCTCTCCGTACCTTAGTTTTATAATTAACTATGTTTGTACTTGTTGATCTTCCTTGGCTATCGCTTATTTGTTTACACACTCTATGTTTATACCCTGTATTGTTGATTTCTTTGTAATTTTATTCGCAGCTATCATTAATAGTTGTCATTTTTATTTCACTTTTATTACTTATTTTATTTCTGCGAACGTCTTCATTTGTTCATTGTTATCTTGTCTTTGTCGCTATTGTTTTCGTTATCTTCATCATGTATATCACGTATGCCATGCTATTTTAACTTAAATATAACTATATAATTAAAGATTAATTAATAATAATAATTATAATGTAGCATCTATTTCGGTGATTATATATATACAGTAGAACTCCATTTATCCGAACCCCAATTATCCGAACATCCAATTATCCGAACACTTTTTCCAGAAAAAAAAAAATCAATCGCCACCAGTCACGTTAGACTACATTTCTGAATCTTTTCATGTGGCAAGCTTCAAATGTGTGCGAACAATTTGTAGAGGATGGGTTGGGGTAATGGTCGGTCGCTTACGTACAGGAAGTCAGTTAGATCATAAAGTCAGTTAATATCTGGTTTACCAATCCAGTGTACGTGTGCGTTCTAGGCAGAACACTGGCTAAACAGACAGTTCAACTTAAAATAATTGTGTCTGCTACTACAGCAGAATAATTTTGGTGTACAAGTATTTCTCTGTGCGATATGGCATCTTCCAGTAGGCCTAAAGCATATAAAAGGAACCGCAATGTTTTGTCAATTGAAACGAAAACAGAAATTATCAAGAGACTAGGAAAAGGTGAAACTGTGTCTTCACTTGCGAGGATTTTCAATGTTGGGAAAGCTACCGTCTCTGACATCAAAAGTAACAAGGATAAAATTATGAGTTTTGCATCGAAATTGGATAGTGAAAATGGGTCGAAGAAACGTAAAACCATGAGAAATGCGAAAGATTTGAAATTGGAAGAGGCTTTGTATATATGGTTTGTGCAAAGAAGAAGCAAAGGGGAACCTATCTCTGGCTCTCTATTGTGTGAAAAGGCACTTCAGTTCAACAATCAACTTGACGGTCCTCCTGACTTTAAGGCTAGCCAGGGATGGTTAAGAAACTTTAAATCTCGTCATGGCATACGAGAATTGGAGATTCAAGGGGAATCTTTATCTAGCGATGCAACTGCCGCTGAAAATTTTAAAGAAACATTCTTGGCTTTTTTGGAAGAAGAAGGTTATTCACTCGATGATGTGTATAATGCCGATGAGACTGGCTTATACTGGAAATCATTGCCTCAAAAATCACTTGCATCTCAGCGCGAAGCAGCTGCCCCTGGGTTTAAAAAGGGCAAAGAGAGAGTAAAAATTATGGTAGCCGCGAATGCCAGTGGAAGTCATCGTTTACCGGTGCTAATGATCGGCAAAGCCAAAAAACCACGTTGTTTAAAGAATGTGACATGTCTCCCATTGTGCTACAAAGCACAGAAGAGTGCTTGGATGAATAGTGAAATATTTCTTGATTGGTATACAAATCAGTTCATCCCAAATGTGAAGAGGTTGAGAGAACAAGAAAAGAAAACTGGAAAAGTAATTCTTCTACTGGACAATGCACCATCTCATCCAGAGACGGATACATTGAATGCAGTTGATGCAAATTTTAAAGTAATTTTTCTGCCTCCCAATGTAACAGCACTGATTCAACCAATGGATCAGGGTGTTATAGCAAAGCTTAAAAAGATGTACAAGAAGGAAGTCCTGCGTCGTTTATTGTTGGCTGAAGATGAAGAAAGTGTGGTGGCGTTTTCAAAAAGCTTAATCTCAAAGACTGCTGCTATATGTTAGCTGATGCTTGGACCACCCTGTCACAAGATAATCTCAACAAGGCTTGGAATAGATTGCTTGGGAAAAAAGGAGGAAATGAAACTACTGCAGTGGACACAAATGATGATTGTATAAATGAAGTTGTGGAACTGTTTCAATGCCCGGATTTTCGGACTGTGACAAAGATGATGCACACATGTGGCTAGAAGATGATAATGATTCTGGTTTTCAGTTTTTGAATGACGAAGAAATTTTGTCTTTTGTGCAAGAAGAAAACCAAATACATGTAGTGACCGATGATGAAGACTCCTCAGAAGTACATGATGTACTTGTAGATTATGAAGAAAACCCAAAACGTCGACCAAGTCCTGAAGAGGCCTTATAGCACTAGAAACAGCGATGGCTTGGTACGAGCAAGAAGATGACAGCTGTCCTACACAGCTTCTGCTGTTGAAGAGAATGCGGGACTTAGCAGCCAAAAGGAGACTATCCAGTTTGGTGCAAAAGAGGATTCCTCATTATTTTAAATAGTGGGCTACATCTGTGCAAGTACATATATACGTAAGTTGCGCCTGGTTTTGAATCGTTTGTAATGTTATTTTGAAAACATTTCTCTTTCTTAACCAAATTAATTAATACAAGTAGTACATGCACTGCAGTGTAATGAAAGATTTTGGTGATACAGTGATCTAATACAGTGTGGGTATTATTATTACAGTACAAGTAAATATGTTTTATAGTGTATTTTCCTTGTGATGGTTAATTATTTTTAGAAATATGTGTACATGTACTCGATACATTATGTAATCCAATTATCCGAACATTTGATTATCCGAACGATGCTCGGTCCCATGGGGTTCGGATAAATGGAGTTCTACTGTATTATATTACAAGTTCCCTGGACATAGAACTTGTCACTCAGTAATTAAGTAAACAATTTGTTTAAATACCTTAATATATATTTTGACTGAGTAAGTCACAATATTGATAAAAATGTCGACAATGGATTATTTCGTCGAGCAAGGAAAAGCTTTTGGCTACAAAGGTGAAGTTTTAAAAGAATTTGCTATGTCAGAGTTAGCAAAAGCAAAACAAGAATTAGCTGAAAAGGAAGCTAAAGATGAGAAAAGGCGTCTTGAAGATTTGGGGGAGAAAAGGAAAATGATAGAACTGGAAGAGAAAAAAAATGCAATTTGATAAAGAGGCAGAAGAGAAAAAAATGCAATTTGAGAAAGATATAGAAGAGAAAAAAATGCAACAATTAGCACATGAAAAGGAAATGATGCGCCGTCATTTGGAGGAATTAAAATTAAGAGGTCAAAATGGGAATAACGGTAACTCCAATACTACTGGATCTTCAGGAAAAAATAATGGTAGTGATGAACTTAAATTGCCTATATTCAATCCAAATTGTGATGGCGTGGCATGCTACCTGTCTCGCTACGAAAGTGTATGTGAGTCATGTAAGTTGGATAAAGCTCAATGGAGTGTTAAGCTAATGGCATTTTTGACGGGAGAAC
The DNA here is from genome assembly GCA_024509875.1 of Oreohelix idahoensis. Classification (NCBI taxonomy): domain Eukaryota; kingdom Metazoa; phylum Mollusca; class Gastropoda; order Stylommatophora; family Oreohelicidae; genus Oreohelix; species Oreohelix idahoensis. The sequence goes on from JAMPIV010014119.1 coordinate 182,884, forward strand.
CTTTAACTATTATAGAGACAATGGAGGAAACTCTTCGAAAGAACTACGATAATGTCAGGGCTGCTCTACTAAAAAAATATCAGCTTAACGAGGAAGGGTATCGTCTTCGTTTCAAATCCTTACTGCCTGAAACTGGAAAGGATTTTGCTGATTTTATTTCCAAAATACGTCTCACACTTGATAGATGGATTGAACTGTCTAAGATAGAGCGTTCCTATGGAGCTCTTGTCGATTTAATATTACGTGATAAAGTAATGTCATCAGTTAATGCAACATTCCTTTCGTTCTTACATGAACGAAAGCCTACGAATTTGAAGGAAATGGATCAAATATGTACACAATTCTGTACCTCACATCCTAATATGGTATATAGCCATTCGCGGATTGGAGAAGAATTACCCGTTACTTCGGCCATGCAACACAATGATCACTTTCGAAGTCGATCTCTCTGTCACCATAGAAACTTTAGAAAAGGAGATACCTAATGTCTATGACCTGAGACGGTCGTCTTTGGACGGAGCTGATTGTAAGTCTTGCCCAAATTGTGGGAAGCATTCATGAAGATATTATAAACCTCCTTGTATGGAGTATCTACGTTAGCCAGTACAGGGCTCGTTTGCATATTATATATTATGCTATTTTCGCCATTGCCAAGATCTGGCTGAACTTCGACACGCATACGTCATGTCGTGTCGCTAGTGGGTTCCAGATCCTTACCGAATATTATCGGGATTATTCTTCAATATATTTAAAGGGTTATTCAGTAAAACCCCTGTCGTTTTATACAAGCTCCGTAATGAAAGCCATGGTAGAACTACTTGCCGTAAAGTTCATCGCCGTCCTTGAAGGGTCGGCCGTTATAGAATGTCGATCAAGTCCATGATCAAAGTTATATGAGAATGCAGCAGGCACGGATAACATAAAAATTGAAATGATGGAAGCTCTGGAGAGTTTTGGTATAGATACAATCACTGATATATGCAACGATATATACAATACAGGATATATACCACACGACATGAAGACATCAGTTTTTATAACATTGCTCAAAAAACCTAATGCAACAGAATGTTCAGACTTCAGAACAATCAGCCTGATGAGTCATGCAATTAAGATACTGCTCAAAATCATACAGGCAAGAATAAAAAGGAAGGTAGACAGCGAAATCCAAGAAGAACAGTTTGGTTTTAGACGGAACAGTGGAACAAGAGAGGCAATATTTTGCCTAAGAATATTAGCAGAAAAATATACAGAGGTCCAAAAAAGTATGTACATGTGCTTCATCGACTATAAGAAGGCTTTTGACAGAGTTCATCATGAGGAAATAATTGAATACCTCGAAGACATAGGTATTGATGGAATAGATATAAGAATACTTAGTTTCCTTTATTGGGAGCAAACTGCCACAGTAAGATCTGGAAGGAATTATTCACCATACATAGACATAAAAAGAGGTGTCAGACAAGGTTGTGTGCTGTCCCCCTGCCTTTTTAATTTATACACCGAAACAATTTTCAAGCAGATACAGGAAATACCAGGGCTGAACATCAGTGGAAGATCAATAAACAACCTTAGATATGCAGATGATACCGTGTTGTTAGCTGAAAGCGAACAGGAGTTACAAGAACTAGCGAAGCAAGTGAACAGTATAAGTCATGAATATGGACTCGACATTAATATTGAGAAAACAAAAACTATGATAATTAGCAAAACAGACGATAAACCCACATTAAAGATAAGCGTAAATGGGAAAACCCTGGAACAAGTCAAGAGCTACGTATATCTTTGTTATATAATAACAGAAGATGGCAGATGTGAAACAGAAATCAAGAAGAGAATAGGAATGGCCAAGGCTACATTCAACAACATGAAACATATACTGACATCAAAACAGTTATCTCACAAATTAAAACTGAGAATCATAAAGTGTTATATATATTCTGCATTTCTGTATGGGGCAGAAACATGGACGATGTATAAGCATTTGGAAGAAAGAATTGAGGCTCTTGAAATGGGGATATATAGAAGAATGGGGCGTATCTCATGGAAAGAGAAGAAAACAAATAAGGAGGTCCTGGAAAATCAAGGTATGAAAAGAGAACTAATGAGGGAGATCAAAGTTCGGCAGCTAAAGTACTTTGGCCACATAAAAAGGCATAACACCTTGCAGAAGACCATAATAGAAGGGAGAGGTGAAGGCAAACGTGCAAGGGGAAGACAGCGCTATAAGTGGGAAGACAACATCAAGAGATTGACAGGGAAGAACCTATCAGAGTGCACCACCAAGACAAGAGACAGAAGATGTTGAAGATCCTTTACAGCCAACCTTCGTTGTGGAGATGGCAGCTGATGATGATGATTGATATGATGCCTATTACTACAATGATTGATCTTCTGTATTGCGTCCACCAAATAAACGTATGTCTGATGCCAAGCCATGACTCCAATCAACATTGATTACCAGTTGGTCAAATTATGTAAGGAATCAGCAACTGGAACAGACAGACACCTTCACATACCTAGGATGCATAGTAACACCAGACGGCGGGGCAGGCAAAGACATCAACATCAGAATGAATAAGGCAAGAACAGCCTTTTTTAGCCTAAACAACATCTGGAAGTCCTCTCAATACAGCCCAAGCACAAAATTAAGATTATATCAGAGCTGTGTGCTTTCTGTGCTTCTCTATGGTGCGGAATGCTGGAGAGTTACAGAGAAGGAAATGTCGAAATTGTCCTCTTTTCACACAACATGCCTAAGAAAAATTCACCGAATCTTTTGGCCGAATACCATCACCAACCAAGATCTGCTTACTCGGAGCAAGCAAGAGGACATGCACACCATCATAGCTGGCAGACGCTGGAGCTGGGTTAGCCATGTCCTCAGAACAGACCCCGATGCCATCACAAGAACTGCTATGCTTTGGACCCCTGAAGGAAAACGAAAGAGAGGCCGGCCAAAAACAACCTGGCGGAAGACTGGAGCTGAGATGCAAAGAATGAACCAGAGTTGGGGCACTGTACGAAGGATGGCCGCCGACCGAGCAAAGTGGAATCAATTTGTTGTTGCCCTACAAGACGCCACTAGACGTGATAGCCACTGACTGCTTTGACGGTCGGCGGTTAAGGATCAAAGAAGAAGAAGACGAATATTAGTCGGCAATCCTTGTAAGCCCGACCAAGACTGACAACATTTAAAGTCAGTAGACATATTGACAGTCTCGTATAAAGACAAACCGTGTTAACCAAATATATGAATAAAACTCGGCGTATCAATTGTGTTTGTAATGATCAGATTCTGCTCACTGCAGAATCTAAGGAGTCGCTTTCCATTGTCATTGAGAGTATCTTCTCCATATCTTCTGATAACTCCACCCCATCTAGCATGGTCATTTCCAACTCTGGCATTAAAATCTCCGAGCATGATAATTTCATCTAGGTGAATGAATTGCATGCCTGTAAATAATCTAATAATGGTTTTCTCTGCTGTTCATACTTCCTACATTTTAGTAGGAAATGCTCTATATTATTTATTTCTAGACACACTGCACAGAAAGGTTTTTCTATTCTGAAATAGCCCATTCCTAGTTGCAGGCTTAACAGTTTCTTATTGCTATGAATTTTTAGTTCTCCCGATACCTGACACGTTCTTGTTGGAGTCTTGAACAACTTATATGCATGTCTGCCCTTAAGGCACCCATCCCACTCTACTGTCCATTCGTCTGTTATTATTCTTTTAATTAAGTTTTTGATCTCTGTTTTACTCATCCCCACATTTATTTGGTTTCTATTAGTTCTATTTTTCTTAGCTTCTTTGTCCGCCTTTTCATTTCCTGCTATGGCAGCATGTGAAGGTATCCAAGCTATTAGAACAGAACATCCTCTGTAGTATAGGTAAGCATTTGCCAGTAATATATCTAATTTTTTATATTAATGATGAAAAATATCCCGTTCAACCTATGATGGATTATAATTAGGATATATATTGTTTTCAATTCCAAACAATATGAACAACTGCCGATATGTGAAAGTGGTATCACACTTGTCAAATCATTGTAAAAAGGGCAAATCACAAATACCAATTATGTTTGTATGTTAAAAAAAAAAAACCCCAAACAAACAAAAACGAGATAAAACCGAACAAAATCAAGCAGAAACTCCAAACAAGAATAATATTAAGGGGGAGGGGTGTAAAGGCCTGGTTGTTCCAGACCAGTTATATAACTGATTGACAAATATTTAATTGACTTTCACTTGTTAAAAGTCATGTGCATTGTAAGAACAGCATCAGACCTTCAAAATATATATCTTCTGCCATATCTGGTCTACTGCATTCTCGTAAGTAGCTTGAATAGCAGAAAGCGAGTATTTAGACTAAGCCTCCTAAGCGAATAATTGTGTCAAACTACTTAGAAACATTGCTGACATTTGTGACGGTATTGCCTCCCCTGCTTTGCAGTAGTGGTCCAACAGTGGCCAAAACTCAAGAGTATCTAATATGGGCTTCGAATGTATCTACCTTCGCACAAGATTACACTTATCAGAGATGTAGATAGAAGGGTGATGATACTTCTATTGCAAAGGAGTATTCACAAGATATTCAAAATAAGCGAGAACACTACTGCTTTGGCTAAGTATGTGTAGAATACTGTTGTTTTACTGACCACTACTGTAGAGTAGTGCGTTGTACTGCGATGATGATACCAGGCATGCTCCAGTCTACCCAGCTGTGCTGTAAATGGGTAACTCACTCTAATCCTGAGTTAGGGAAGGCAAAGACAGCGAGGCAGTGTCTGCTATGGGACTACTGTCAAGTAATCGTTCCCCAGGTGGTACTGGTGGTCATCACTGTAAAGGGTAGAGTATTCTTCCTGCTCGTTACACATGAGACAGGCAAGTACAACAAAGGTCAACTCGACCGACGCAGGGTTGTGTATGTATGGAGTGAGAGTGGAAAATACGCGAATGGTGTACTGTTCGATGTAGTTGACACTTGATAATATTTCACTCACACTCTTATGCAAGTCAAAGATGTTAGGAACCGCTGTTGACGTTTCTATGCTTTTAATAATGACGCACACACTTGGACAGCACGGAATACAGTCATGAGTATGTTGACATAGCAAATCATTAGGTAGTAGAATAGTAGTACATATTTCATGCAGCATTCAATATTAAATAGTCATTCAATGTTCTGGCGGACTATTGCCATATCCCCTAACTGACTGAACGCATCAGTGGGTCTGTGTGTGTAAACATACAAAGTGTTCACTGGACGAACTTTTTCCTTGGCTAAGTTCTCCAGCTGTATATGTCAAATATTTACGTAACAAAGTTAAATCACGATAGGGGTTTTAATCTTAATGAGATCTCCGTGCCACTGTCTGAATAGTAAGATTCATGATCCGTTCTCTAGACAGTGATCCATAATGATGACAGGAATACAAAATGGCTTCCTTCCCTGAGTTTTCGCTCACTCGCCCAGCGGGAGGATAATCATAAGCCAGAGTTAATTCATAACTTGTATATATAGACTTTCCTAGAGTTTCCATACAGTCCCTTAGTCAGAAGGTTGCTTCATAAAGACATAAGCGCTGATGGAACCTGTCATCTTCATCAATCTATATTTCAACGACCAACGATGCTCGAAAATACGATGTTTCATCTAGGTCTAACCATAAGGAGATCATCAAAGGAAAAAGGGTCTGGCTTTACCTGGAGTCCGAATCTAAACATAATGAAATACATGAGAAGAGTCTCTGACATAACACTCTCGCAGAGACATTCCTTCCTTATGGAAAAATCATCCACAAATCACTTTTAACCTTTAACAGGACCAGCCCTAGAAAACACACACCCGGCCATTACGACCAGCTTCTTCGGAACTCACTACAACTCTCTAGGACAACGGATACCTCCGCCAGAGTTCGGTATAGTCCGACCTTAGCATACGAAGATATACAATATAGGACTGAATCTTCTTGTACTAGACAAGTAATACATATAAATTCAGGCCATAAACATATTGAACAAGATCAATCTATTTTCTGGCCCTAACAAACGAGAACTGACATGACTTCCATATTCATACGCCGAATCAATATCAAGAGAGATCATCCATATAATCAAACGTATAAATCAATCATGGATTATCTCGCTTTCCCAAGGGAAGCATTTTCGTACACAATTAAATACAAATATATATTTTCCCTATTAAATAGACATATCGTATATTTGTAATCTGTGCATTCAAAAATATGTATGCAACAGATTACCACACCCCCGGGAAAAAAAATGGTACATTTTTTTGTGTGTGTGTGAAATACATCCAGGAGCAACATACAATAGGCTCACAACGCACGAATAACAATGCGCAGATGATAAGCATTCCAAACAAATGTAACGCCTAATGTAAGGCTAAGTCGTCATATGGCACGACAAGTGAGAATATATCTCAGGAACCAGAGAAAGTTTTTCTCTGAGTATAAATATTTCCAGAGAGGTGTCACCAACGCATACTACAATACTGGCAATGCCACAATTTCTACACTAGTTTATCCAAAAAATTCATCTTAGGTATTTTAACATCATGATTATCAAAGACGAAAAAAACATCAAAAGATCAGCGGTGAATATACATCAATGAACCGCTAAGTAGTGATACAATCAATATATATGATACATTACGTATGTATACACATTTTAACATAGAAAAAACTGTAGTAGAGTTAGATCATGTAAAAATCTCAGGATCTAACAATTAGGAATCATGTGGGCATCTAGACAAAATGTCTGCCATCACATTTTCTGACCCACGGATAGCTCGCACCGAAAAATGAAAAGGTTGAAGAGCAATCGCGTATCGCGTTGATCTCGCGCTCTTCAGATTTTTACTCTGAATAGCAGTAAGAGCTTTCTGGTCAGTTTCCACAATGAAATGCGCGCCAAGAAGAAATCTTTGAAGTTTAAGGATTGACCAAACCATAGCCAATAATTCACGGTCTAGGACCGAGTAATTCTTCTCTGCGGCATTTAGTTTTCGAGAAATATACATCACAGGATGCAGAGTTCCAGAGTACTCTTGCATTAGTGCTGCTCCAATCCCTGTGGATGAAGCGTCACTACGAAGAATAAATGTCTTATCCTTAGTAGGTAATACCAAGATAGGTGAAGTAGAAAACATAGTTTTAACCTTATCTAAAGAGGATTGACATTCTTGAGTCCAATGGACTATATTAGGAGACCCTTTCTTTAGCAAGGAAGAAAGAGGTGACATAATGGAGGACAGATTCGGAATGAATCGTCCATAAAATTGTATTAGACCTAAGAGACTTCGCACTTGCTTTTTAGTCTTAGGAATAGAAATGTTAAGTATCTTACTTGTATTATGGTCTTCTGTTTTTAGGAACCCATGACCAACACGGTGTCCTAAGAAAGATATTTCGCTAAAACCAATACAGGCTTTCGATGGTTTCGCTGTCAGGTTATGCTCGCGTAAGATAGACAATAGTTCATTTATACCATTATAGTGATCGTTCCAAGTATCACTGAAAAGACAGATGTCATCAAGATATGCAATGACATCTGAGCGATGAGATAGGATTCGACGCATCATGCGTACGAATGTTGCAGGGGCGTTCATAAGGCCGAAAGGCATGAAATTCCATTGGAATAGACCCCTAGGTGTCGAAAAAGCAGTAAACGGCTTGGCGTGTTCGGATAGTGGAACTTGCCAATATCCCTTAGACAAATCAAGTTTAGTGAAGAAATGAGATTTCGATAGTCTTGTAAGTAGCTCTTCTAGTAAAGGCATAGGTTCAGCATCAAATTTCGTCACTTGGTTCAATTTGCGATAATCAACGCAAAGACGTATGTTATTGTCTTTTTTCCGTACAATAACCATCGGCGAAGAATATGCTGATGTGGATGGTTCAATTATTTTTAAATCTATCATCTCATCCAACTCTTTCTCAACCTGTGCTTGAAAATGTATCGGGATAGGATACGGTCTGACTCTTATAGGATTATGGTCAGTAAGAATAATGTCATGTTCAATGACATCAGTTTGACCAGGAATGTCAGTAAGGACATCCTGAAATTGTTGTAACATAGTAGAAACTTGTTTCTGTTCTCCTGGAGATAATTCGGGAGAAATCGCAACATCTTTCCATGATTCATTAGAATGAAGTGGAATCATCGGAAAAGGCAAATTCACATCCGAGAAACTCGTTTCCTCATCCTGTATTACTGACAGTGATGAGTAATGCCCATGTTGGACTGGAGAATCGTCCGTTGCCTGGAAAACAGGTTGTAAATAATCCGGACGTTCATGGAATTCCGTAAGCATGTTGATGTGGAAGGTTTTATGCTTCCCATCAATATTGACAATATAGTCAACATCGGAAACTTTTGATATTACATCGTACGGACCTTTCCAAGAAATAAGAAGTCTGTTTTCCCTACAAGGTAGCAAGACAAATGCTTTGTCACCTGGACAAAGTTGTCGCAAGCATCTCTTTTTATTGGCAAATTGCCTTGCCTTCTGTTTCGCAAATTCAGAAGAAGCAGTTGCCAATTTGCATGCTTCAATAATCTTGTGTCTAAGCGCAATGACATATTCGTAAGAGGATTTTGTGTCATCGACAATATTATCAGCAGTTATAAGATCATGAAGTAAGGACATAGGACCTCGCGGTTTCGCGCCAAAGACAAGTTCAAAGGGAGAAAATCCTGTATGTTCGTTGGCGACCTCTCTATATGCAAAGAGAGCCGCGGGTAAAACTCTGTCCCAATCCTGAGGATGATCTTCAGTTATCTTACCTAATAGGTTTTTGAGAGTCCTATTCAGACGTTCTACCATCCCATTAGACATAGGATGATAAATACTACTTAAAGATCTCTCTATCTTAAGAGTCGACATTACTTGAGACATAGTATCCGATATGAGTTGGGTACCATGGTCCGATAATATTTCTGCTGGAAATCCCAGACGAGAAAATATTAACCAAAGAGCATCTGCAATATCAGCAGTAGTTATGCTCTTTAGAGGAACAGCCTCTGGCCAACGTGTGCACATGTCAACACACGTCAAGATAAATTGGTGTCCTCTAGCAGACTTTATTTTAAATGGACCGATGATGTCTATCGCCATCTTTTGAAATGGTCGAATTGGAATATCTGCAGCCTGAATAGGTGCAGCATGGCGTGGACCTTTGGATTTAACTTCTTGACATACCTTACAAGATCGACAATAGATCCGTATGTCCTTGTTCACAAAAGGCCAAAAGAAAGACGCAAGAACTCTAGATTTAGTACGGGAAAAACCCATATGCCCAGCACACTGAGAATCATGAGCGTGCTGTAAGATTTTAACTCTCATATTTTTGGGCACTAGAATTTGAGAATGAGCGGACTTAGCGGAGTCTTGTACCATACGCACAAGTACGCCATTCTTCATCGTAATCCAAGATTTACGATTTGTGTCTTTATTCGGATCACCTTTTGTTGCTAGCGTAAAGAATTTTTTAAGAGTAGGATCATCTTCCTGCTGTTTCATAAATGAATCACGAGAAATTTCCAAGGGATCATCTTGGATCTGCGCATCATTATCTTCAGAAGGCGAAGATTGCGGCATGTTAAGAGCTTGAGCCCTAGTAACTACTGCATTAGCAGTTTGCATATTCCTATTTTCCCAATCAACAATTTGTTGCGGAGTGCATTCTTTCACTCCATGAATGCGACCGATTATAAGATCAGCGATCGGATTCGGGAGAAGACATGCGTGCACATCTCCTGTAAAGAAGGGAGTAGCAATGTTAACAATGGCAGTAGAGTACTTCTCCAATGTGCCACCAAATGTTACGCATTTGATTACTTTGCCAGTGGCTCGAGAAGGATCTATGAGTGACTGCCTCACTCCAATGGTTGTGCACCCGGAATCGAAAAGAATTGAGACCGGAGTACCATCTACTAGACCTCTATTCAAGACAAGAGCACCTCTTCCATCATGCGCGACTGACGCAGGAAGAGCAGGAAGAGGATGACCACAGCTTAAAGTAGAAACCGTGGTTGGATCGAATAACGTTTTGCATTGGGAGCACTGAGATGCTCTACTAAAATCAAAAGCAGAACATCCTACATTACTAGAGTCTTTCTTATCATTATTTTGATTACCGGCTTCATTGAACTCTTGTTGTGCAGAGTGAGCCTGGTAATGAGATTTATGTCTTCTGTATTGTGATCTACCTCGATTATAATTGCCTCTGTAATTATTATTTCCTCTGTTATAACCCCTATTTGGGTTTGAATCATAATGTTCATGATCGTAATCATCATACTCATTATAATGAGTATCCCTGTAATGTTGGTTTTGTTGTTTCCATGACGAACTTGGGTAGTTCCTATAGTTACTCCCTTTTCGGAAATTTCTATAATTATGGGCACCCCTGTGTCGAGGACTGTCAGCCCGATTCCAGGTCTTCGAAGAAGAACCCTGATTTGAGTGGTTACCTTGGTTTTGATAACTATTCCAATTAACCTTTTTGTGAGATTTATCTTGAGCTCCTTGGGACTTGTGTGAGTAATTATTATTGTATTGAGTTGCTGACGCAACTGGCATACCCTCTTTAATGTTAGTGTTGCTTAGAATTACGTCAGGGTGTGCCGTGACATATTGGTCACAATATTCTTCCATTTGTTTTAATGTACTTGGTTTACGCTCATGTAAAAATTCTAGAATGGTTTATTCACCGAAGACATGATCTTGTCTCGGAGTAATAAATCCGTAAGAGCCTCAAATGTTTTCTGTGTTTTGGATAATTCAATCCATCGTGAAAATGTAAGACGTGCTTTTGCAATGAATTCTGAGAATTCTACACCTGTCTCAGGTCTCATTGTTTTAAACAAAAGACGGTAACCTTCCTCTGACAACTGATACTTCCTTATCAAGGCTGACCTGATAACATCATAGTTATCCTTGTCGGCCTCTTCAACCAACCATAACTTATTCAGAGAATCCCCTTTTAGATTTTCAGACAACTGATTCACATACTGTGATTTATCTACATTATGAGCTCGACAAGCACGTTCAAATCTCTCAAGCCAGAATGTTATATCGTCACTGGCAGAGTTGAACGCTGGTACCTTGACCTTGTAAACAAAGGGTTTACCACTACCACTAGATGCCTGATTAATATTACTCATACTTGTCAATTTCAATTTCTCTAACTCAAATTCATGTTCTCTTATTGCTTTTCTCTCTTCAGCTTCTCTGTCTAATCTTTTTTGTTCAACAGCAGCAGCAGCTTCTCTGTCTAGTCTTTTTTGCTCTGCCTCAAATCTCCTTTCTTCCACTTGCATCTGCAATTTATTTTGTTCAGCAGCAGCATCAGCTTCTCTGTCTAGTCTTTTTTGTTCAGCAGCAGCTTCTAATTTTTTTTCTTCTATTTGAAGCTTTCTCTCCTCTGCAGCAGCTTTTCTTTCCTCAGCAGCAGCTTTTTTCTCCTCTGCAGCAGCTTTTCTTTAGTCAGCAGCAGCTTCTAATCTTTTCTCTTCTGCAGCTAATGCTTTGTCATATTGAGCCATTGCCCATTCTTCTAAGTCTTTACCAGTCTTATCAAGGGATTTTCCTTGTGTAATAAAGTAATCTAATGTAGACATCCTGTCTTATTAAATCAGTAACCTGAAAAAGTAAATAAATTACCTTATCCCACTTTAATGGGAGACAAGTCTATACTATAGACTTGTATAGTCACTTCACTCTATTTTACTCACTCAGTATTATTCAAAGACCTTGTACCAACCTCACTGGGAAGAAGTCTCTTAAATAAATATCACTTTACCACAACACTGTGTGAAACAAGTCTCTAATAAAGAGCTTGTATAATCACCTTTATAATCTAAGTACTCTATAGTATCAATAGTGTATGATTATATATATATTTCCAAGTAATGCAACCACAAGTTTATAATAAGTTGAATAATCAGCTCACAATCACAATCTCTGAGTGAGACAAACCTTATATGGTTATCTTGTTTATAATATAACAAATGATAACCTGAGTACCTGTGGAAACAATATCTGTATAACCCATCACTGTGGGAGACAAGCCTTACAAAGGTCTTGTATACTTCCTTAATGTAATCAATGATCACTTGAGTACCTGTGGAAAATAATATTTTCTATCCCAATCACTGTGGGAGACAAGCCTTACAAAGGTCTTGTACACTTTCTTTTATAACAATAATAATCATAAAGTACTGGTCTGTACTATAATATAAGTGTATTCAGCTATACCTAATATATCATCTGTCAACTAAAGACATTAACAAGTGTCGTGTGAAATTCTAATCCACATATATAAATTAAAAAGTAAATGTAAAGCCTAACAAATAACTTCAATAAAAGGAAAGAAGAATGGTAAAGAACAGTGCTGTCACAATGACTGTACTCGAAATCCCCCTTGTTTTCTACTTCGTCTACAAATTGTAACGTTTCACGTTGATAGTAAAAGCCTACTGCATCACTACACGCTTTCTTCAATAAAACGTGTACTGCCTTTCTAAGAAAAACCTTGAGATACGCAAGCTGACCTATATTTAATATTCCATTCATGTCATTTTATACACTAAGTTACCATAAACGAAAGACAGATGGACTTAGGATAGAAAGAAAGGGAGGGCTGAAAGCCGGGACGCATACAACACTAAACACGCGTCTCGCTATACAATTACTACCATCACGCGTGTAAGGCCACAAGCACTAGCTTTTTTCAAATCGACAGTGAAAAAAAAAACACTACCCATACGAGAGTTAGGTTTTAAAAACCTGAGAAATGCTTATTAGAAAATATGACATTATACTGGTTTACGTTTGAAAACATTACAGTACCCAGACACCACATCGATCGAAGTGAACGGGAGGTAGAAGAAAATGCATATTTTGAACGCAGCCCCTTAGCCCCATTAAATATATATATTTGGGTTCCTTAGGACTTGCTGACAAAGAATATGTTAAACGTTACGCAAATAGTCTAGGAATTAACAAATTATAGCCAAAAGAAATAGTGAGGGTGTCAGACAACCCCAAAATCAGAATCGCTCAGTGGCAGATTTTTAAAACCACCATTGTACGGGAAATAGGTCCCCATGTTAAATCCTATTTGATTGGATAGAAGTAAATGTAAGGCTAAACACGATTAGTCGGGCTATAAATACTATCTTTTGTTGTTAGGGGAGACGGAAGGAAGGGTACATTTTTTTTGAAAAGCTGTGTAAACATGGCACGATTGGTTAGACCCGCCAATATAGTCAATCAGAGGCGTCAGGTCAGCACCACATTTTCAAATAAACTTACTAAAGAACCAGTGCGTTGAGCACCAGTGCATATTTTTCTAAATAAAAGCCTGGGACATCGGCAGATCGAAATTGTGCTATATTCATTGCCAGTCAACGTAACTGTGTATTATTCCATGAATTGTGGTAAGCTTGATATATTCAATATCTTTTTAATGAAAATTGAATGTAAATTGATAATTTATGTCTGTATATGTGTGTGGTTTAGTAGCGAACATGAGGCAAGGCCTATATAGTGCTCCAACCTGAACAGAAGGTGTCGGAGGAAAGTAAAACTACATGGAATTGCCAAACAGTACACTGACACCTATCTTATTGACTAGAAAGAAATAATGCTGGAATTGCAGAGGCGTAGTAACCATTAGGGAGGAGTATACTGATGTCAATTGTTTCAGATGAAGATAGCAATTGGCCTACCGCTCTGAACTCAGTGTTTGTTATGTATTGTGTTCAGTCTGGACATAGATTATAGATTAGTTCTGAAATAGGAGGTACAACCTTCTTGTTTCAGGGACTGTGGTCCTAAAGTTATTGAGCAGCACCTGGTCTGAGCTTTGCTGAATCTGGAGGCTGACAGCATACTCCTGGGTCCAGATAGCGACTAGTGAGGTGTCTCCAGAACACAGGGGAGCAATCGAGCAGAGGAGTCTTTTCCTGCCGCCATCACGAAAGTTAAGCCTCTGTGGCCAGTGGAGCTCAACATTATGTGTCCCCTCAAAAATTGACATTTTAATAAAAAAGAGGGACAATACCTTGTTTAAATTGACAGGAACTGTGAACTTTTTCCCCATACTATTTCCCAGATAAACAAACACTTGAAGTCATGATGACAAATAACAACATAGCTTGAAAAACAAAACCAGTATTACCTCATAGTACTACTACACCCTGACACACATAGGATAATATTAATAAAATATGTCACTACAATGTTCATATTTATAAATTCTGTACATATAAATTGTGATTACATTTGAATGTGATTCCTGGTTCACTTTGTAGTTGAATCAGGATATATAATAGTGAAAGTAATTAATACATAAATATTTGAAACTTTACCAGTGACTCATTTAAGATAGTCTTATAGAGTGTTAAATGTGTGTGAGTGTCACAGTGTTGTCAAGTGTGGTGGAATAAATTAAATTGTTTATCTGTCTGTTGTTGTTGTGACTTACACTTCATCATTTACATAACCCTAGACATTTAACGTAGTCATCACAATATTCCAGAATAATTCTGACTGAGGTATAATGTGGTAGCAAGTAAGGTTATCTGTAAAACACTACACCTATTAGATACAGATACCTTCACAGCTGATCTCAGTCAGTACACTAAGTCCCCTATAAATATTTATAACATCCCACTTTACCACATATATTGGGGGCTCGTCCGGGATATTGAAATTTCTCCTGTTATAGATATTGGGAATAATAGAAATTAAAAAGGTATCCTTGGGTGAAAATAAATAACGTTGAGCTCTCAGTGCCTGTGGTGTCTTTGGATAAGTAATATCAGAGTGTATTGTTTAGTTAGACATTATATAAATTTACCTGTTAGAAAATGGCGGACCTGGCCAAATTTCGATCTGCTGCTGTACAGACTGCGAAAGAGTTAGGAATGGACGGGCAAATTATGATTGCTTATGTCACTGCTGAATGTGACAAATATATTGAACGGGAAGAAAGAAGATTAGAAAAAGAGGCTGAAAGAAAATTAGAGGCTGAAAAAGAGATTAAGAGGTTGCAGATTGAGGCTGAGGCTAAGAGGTTGCAGATTGAGGCTGACAAAGAGGCTAAAGCATTGGAAGCCGAGGAAAGAAGACAGGCTGCAGAAAGGGAAGCAGAAGAAAGAAGATTGACTGCAGAGAGGGAAGCAGAAAAGGAGGAGAAGAGATTACAAAGGGAACATGAGTTACGACTAAGGGAGTTTGAGTTTCAAGGCCATGCTCCTGAAAATGGTGCCAGTCCCTTTGCCTCTGATGCCACTGCTAGCCAGGGAGCCTCAACCTCAGCTATGAATTTTCATTTAGATCATTTTGTTGAGAAAGACGATGATATTGAGAGCTATCTAAATAGGTATGAACTATTAGCTACCACGTATGGGTTAGAGAGAGAAAGGTGGAGCTTAAAGTTATCTCAAGGGCTTCGTGGGGCAGCTTATGAAGTTTTTGCCAAAATGAGCAGAGGTGATCAGGAAAATTATGACATGCTAAAGCAGGCTCTTTTGTTAAGATATGAAAAGAACGCAGAATTTTATAGAAAAAAATTTAGGAATGCTAAACTACTGTCAGGTGAAACCTATCACCAGTTCTCTGCACGAATAGAGACATACTTGGAGAAATGGACTTCTCTGGGGAAAACCCAAGATCTTAAGGAAATGGTCCTTATAGAACAATTAAGAGAGTCCATGGCTCCAGACCTGAGAAAGTTTCTCATGGAACAAGGTGCAGAGAGGCTGGGTGAGTTGCTAAATGTTGCTGAAAGGTATCAAGCAGCTCAGCAGAGGTAACAGGTAATAAAAAGAAACAGGTGGAAATTTTAGGGCACCACAGAACTTTAATAAATTTGATCCTAGGGATCAAAACAAAGGTAAGCACCAATTTGATAGGCCACGGTATGACAATAAAAATAAATTCCCACAATTCGATGAAAGGAAATATGATGAAAGAAAATCTTTCAACCAAGGAAAAGGTGGTGTAAAAATTGTCAGATGGACAATCATGACACTGACCGTTGCAGAAGGAAACCTGTGTATATGGCAACCCTTCAGGTCAGGTCGACCTCAAGACAGGAGGAGGATATTATGTTAGATACCACTCCAGAAGAGATGAGGAAGGCACAGGCTGGGGATAAGACCCTCAAGCCTTGTTTCAGAAAATTGTCAACTTGTCATACAACTCCAGGCAAGGGAGATTTTTACATGAAAAACAAGTTGATGTATAGGAAGACTGGAGCTAGATCCAATGGTCACGGACAGCTGGTTCTTCCAAAAGATATAGGGCAGAATTAATAAGGAGCCTACATGTGAAACCAGATGGGGACCATGAGAAAATAGGTACCATCATCCAAAAGGTGGCTCACAATTATTATTGGCCCAAGGCAAGATGGGACATTGAGAATTTTGTAGAAAGGTGTAGCATAGCACATGAGGGAACACCCACAAGTGGGAACATTGATCAGGACCTGGACACGCCACGGGGCAAAATTAGGCCTGATAATAAAAAGAAAAATAAATTTGATAAAGTGGACCAAATGGAATGGGAAGCCCCTTTTCACGGACAAGCTTCACTTAACTGTTTTACAATGGCCACTATGCGGAGAGTGCAAAAAGATGTCTTACCCCAGGATAAGCCGAAAATCCCTCAATCGGACTTAAACAAACTGGAGGAAGAGGATGTAGAGAGGAAATCTCTCATCAAGAATTTTAAGTGGGGAGAAAGCCCCAAGAGAAAAATTGGTAGCGGTCGTTTTGTGCATGATAATTCTGGGAGGAAAAATCATCACTATAAGCTTCGAGTGGAAGAGACCATACCGGTGCATGGACAAATAGGTCCACACAATTAAAGGTCCATATGTAGCTTTGTTAAGAACGTGGACTGATGAAAAGGCAGAGGAAAACATTACATCTTCATACCAATATGTGAATGAGCTGACCACTCGTTTAAAAACTGGCTGGAAACTTGCCAATGAAAATTTGAAACAAGCCAGGAAGAAACATGCTGCCTATTATAACAGGAAAGCTAAAGACAGAGATTTGGCTGTGGGAGAGAAGGTACTGCTTCTTCTGCCCGGTAGTCAGAATAAGTTACAAATTGGATGGCAAGGTCCATATACAGTTCTAGAGAAGGTGTCTAGAACAAATTATAAGATAGATAAGAAGGGGAAAGAAAAAATCTATCATGTGAATCTCCTGAAGAAATATTTGGAAAGAGAACATCAGGAAGAGACACACTTGTTGACCTTGTCCATTGCCATGGAGATGAAAAAGGAACCACTTTCATCATTTGAATAGCCATTACACCCCTGTGAGACAGCGGCACAGGTGAAAATCAGTACACATTTAACGAAAACTCAGAAAGAGAGAGTGCAACAGGTTCTAGATAATCATGCAGAGGTGTTAACAGACCGACCAGGGCATACAAACCTATTGGAATATGATATGAAACTGATAGACCCCACACCTGTCTGTATGAAACCATATTCGATTCCTTTTGCTAAGGAGAAAGCTTTGAAGGAAGAGATAGACTATTTGTTGAAGGAAGGAATTATTTCACACAGTGAATCTTCGTATAGTTCCGGTGTTGTACTCTTAAGGAAGCCCTCTGGAGAACATAGACTCTGTATAGATTACAGGAGACTGAATGCTATTACAGAAGGACAGGTGGATCCATTGCCGGATACAAATCAGTTGTTTGCCAGGCTAAATAAAGCTAAATATTTCTCAAAAGTGGATCTGAGTAAAGGATACTATCAGATTCCAGTAAAGCCTGAGGTTAGACCATACCTAGCTTTTAGTACCTCAGAAGGACACTATGAGTTTAATAGATTGCCATTTGGATTGAAGAATGCGCCTAGTGTCTTCTCTAGAATGATGAGAAAATTATTGGACCCTCTGAATAATCCATGTATCACAAATTTCATGGATGATATCCTTATAGCAACAGAAACATTTGAGGAACACATTGACTCTCTGAACATGCTGTTTAATCGACTTAGGGAAGCAAATTTAACAGCCCGACCAACCAAATGTTGCGTTGGATGTAAAGAATTAGAATTCTTGGGACACACAGTTTATCAGGGAAACATGACCCCTGACCCAAAGAATTTAGAGAAACTAAAGAAAGCCCCGAGACCACAAACCAAGAAAGACGTGAGATCCTTTGTCTCATTATGTGGTTTCTACCAAAAGTATATTAAAAACTTTAATTCCATATGTGCACCGTTAACTGATTTGACACGTAAGGGAAATCCAGATCGAATTACATGGACACCCCAATGTGAAATGGCTTACCAAGAATTGAAGGAAAAGCTCACAAGTAAACCTATTTTGAAATTACAGTAGAACTCCATTTATCCGAACCCCAATTATCCGAACATCCAATTATCCGAACACTTTTTCCAGGAAAAAAAAAAAAAATCAGATGCCACAGTCACGTTAGACTAAAATTCTGAATCCTTTGATGCGGCAAACTTCAAATGTGTGCGAACAATTTGTAGAGAATGGGATGGCTAATGGTCGGTCGCTTACGTACAGGAAGTCAGTTAGATCATAAAGTCAGTTAATATCTGGTTTACCAATCCAGTGTACGTGTGCGTTCTAGGTAGAACACTGGCTAAATAGACAGTTCAACTTAAAATAATTGTGTCTGCTACTACAGCAGAATAATTTGTGGTGTACAAGTATTTCTCTGTGCGATATGGCATCTTCCAGTAGGCCTAAAGCATATAAAAGGAACCGCAATGTTTTGTCAATTGTAACGAAAACAGAAATTATCAAGAGACTAGGACAAGGTGAAACTGTGTCTTCACTTGCGAGGATTTTCAATATTGGGAAAGCTACCGTCTCTGACATCAAAAGTAACAAGGATAAAATTATGAGTTTTGCATCGAAATTTGATAGTGAAAATGGGTCGAAGAAACGTAAAACCATGAGAAATGCGAAAGATGTGAAATTGGAAGAGGCTTTGTATATATGGTTTGTGCAAAGAAGAAGCAAAGGGGAACCTATCTCTGGTTCTCTGTTGTGTGAAAAGGCACTTCAGTTCAACAATCAACTTGACGGTCCTCCTGACTTTAAGGCTAGCCAGGGATGGTTAAGAAACTTTAAATCTCGTCATGGCATACGAGAATTGGAGATTCAAGGGGAATCTTTATCTAGCGATGCAACTGCCGCTAAAAATTTTAAAGAAACATTCTTGGCTTTTTTGGAAGAAGAAGGTTATTCACTCGATGATGTGTATAATGCCGATGAGACTGGCTTATACTGGAAATCATTGCCTCAAAAATCACTTGCATCTCAGCGCGAAGCAGCTGCCCCTGGGTTTAAAAAGTGCAAAGAGAGAGTAACAATTTTGGTAGCCGCGAATGCCAGTGGAAGTCATCGTTTACCGGTGCTAATGATCGGCAAAGCCAAAAAACCACGTTGTTTAAAGAATGTGACATGTCTCCCATTGTGTTACAAAGCACAGAAGAGTGCTTGGATGAATAGTGAAATATTTCTTGATTGGTATACAAATCAGTTCATCCCAAATGTGAAGAGGTTGAGAGAACAAGAAAAGAAAACTGGAAAAGTAATTCTTCTACTGGACAATGCACCATCTCATCCAGAGACGGATACATTGAATGCAGTTGATGCAAATTTTAAAGTAATTTTTCTGCCTCCCAATGTAACAGCACTGATTCAACCAATGGATCAGGGTGTTATAGCAAAGCTTAAAAAGATGTACAAGAAGGAAGTCCTGCGTCGTTTATTGTTGGCTGAAGATGAAGAAAGTGTGGTGGCGTTTTCCAAAAAGCTTAATCTCAAAGACTGCTGCTATATGTTAGCTGATGCTTGGACCACCCTGTCACAAGATAATCTCAACAAGGCTTGGAGTAGATTGCTTGGGAAAAAAGGAGGAAATGAAACTACTGCAGTGGACACAAATGATGATTGTATAAATGAAGTTGTGGAACTGTTTCAAGCAATGCCCGGATTTTCGGACTGTGACAAAGATGATGCACACATGTGGCTAGAAGATGATAATGATTCTGGTTTTCAGTTTTTGAATGACGAAGAAATTTTGTCTTTTGTGCAAGAAGAAAACCAAATACATGTAGTGACCGATGATGAAGACTCCTCAGAAGTACATGATGTACTTGTAGATTATGAAGAAAAACCAAAACGTCGACCAAGTCCTGAAGAGGCCTTTATAGCACTAGAAACAGCGATGGCTTGGTACGAGCAAGAAGATGACAGCTGTCCTACACAGCTTCTGCTGTTGAAGAGAATGCGGGACTTAGCAGCCAAAAGGAGACTATCCAGTTTGGTGCAAAAGAGGATTCCTCATTATTTTAAATAGTGGGCTACATCTGTGCAAGTACATGTATACGTAAGTTGCGCCTGGTTTTGAATCGTTTGTAATGTTATTTTGAAAACATTTCTCTTTCTTAACAAAAATAATTAATACAAGTAGTACATGCACTGCAGTGTAATGAAAGATTTTGGTGATACAGTGATCTAATACAGTGTGGGTATTATTATTACAGTACAAGTAAATATGTTTTATAGTGTATTTTCCTTGTGATGGTTAATTTTTTTTAGAAATATGTGTACATGTACTCGATACATTATGTAATCCAATTATCCGAACATTTGATTATCCGAACGATGCTCGGTCCCATGGGGTTCGGATAAATGGAGTTCTACTGTACCTGACTTAAGTCAAGAATTCATAGTAAGGACAGATGCCAGTAATATTGGGTTAGGTGCAACTTTGCTACAGAAATCAGATGCATTGGATGGGGAATTAAGCCCAGTGGCATATGCTAGCAGAAAGTTGAATAAAGCTGAAACCAATTACTCAACTAGCGAAAAAGAATGTCTTGCAGTAATATGGGCGATAAAGAAATTCAATATTTATCTGTATGGGAAGGCATTTAAGTTGCAAACGGATCACAAACCCTTGTCGTTTCTAGCGCAGGCTAGACATGAAAATTCTAGATTACTCCGTTGGTCATTATTGATGCAGCCATTTGAGTTTAGCATAGAGTATATAAGTGGAAAAACAAATCTGGGAGCGGATTTTTTAAGCCGCCATCCGTGTGATGAGAATCACCCTAAGCCCCAGGAATAATAATAAATTTCTCTATGTGTATATAGAATTATAGACTGACATATAACGTCTGTTTTAAGTGGGGAGAATTTGTCGTGAGAAATTCTAATCCACATATATAAATTAAAAGTAAATGTAAAGCCTAACAAATAACTTCAATAAAAGGAAAGAAGAATGGTAAAGAACAGTGCTGTCACAATGACTGTACTCGAAATCCCCTTGTTTTCTACTTCGTCTGCAAATTGTAACGTTTCACGTTGATAGTAAAAGCCTACTGCATCACTACACGCTTTCTTCAATAAAACGTGTACTGCCTTTCTAAGAAAAACCTTGAGATACGCAAGCTGACCTATATTTAATATTCCATTCATGTCATTTTATACACTAAGTTACCATAAACGAAAGACAGATGGACTTAGGATAGAAAGAAGGGAGGGCGGAAAGCCGGAACGCATGCAACACTAAACACGCGTCTCGCTATACAATTACTACCATCACGCGTGTAAGGCCACAAGCACTAGCTTTTTTCAAATCGACAGTGATAAAAAACACTACCCATACGAGAGTTAGGTTTTAAAAACCTGAAAAACGCTTATTAGGAAACATGACATTATACTGGTTTACGTTTGAAAACATTACAGTACCCAGACACCACATCGATCGAAGTGAACGGGAGGTAGAAGAAAATGCATATTTTGAACGCAGCCCCTTAGCCCCATTAAATTTATATATTTGGGTTCCTTAGGACTTGCTGACAAAGAATATGTTAAACGTTACGCAAATAGTCTAGGAATTAACAAATTATAGCCAAAAGAAATAGTG
The DNA here is from genome assembly GCA_024509875.1 of Oreohelix idahoensis. Classification (NCBI taxonomy): domain Eukaryota; kingdom Metazoa; phylum Mollusca; class Gastropoda; order Stylommatophora; family Oreohelicidae; genus Oreohelix; species Oreohelix idahoensis. Next base: position 204,872 of record JAMPIV010014119.1, read on the forward strand.
AGGGTGTCAGACAACACCAAAATCAGAATCGCTCAGTGGCAGATTTTGAAACCACCATTGTACGGGAAATAGGTCCCCATGTTAAATCCTATTTGATTGGATAGAAGTAAATGTAAGGCTAAACACGATTAGTCGGGCTATAAATACTATCTTTTGTTGTTAGGGGAGACGGAAGGAAGGGTACTTTTTTTGAAAAGCTGTGTAAACATGGCTCGATTGGTTAGACCCGCCAATATCGTCAATCAGAGGCGTCAGGTCAGCACCACATTTTCAAATAAACTTACTAAAGAACCAGTGCGTTGAGCGCCAGTGCATATTTTTCTAAATAAAAGCCTGGGACATCGGCAGATCGAAATTGTGCTATATTCATTGCCAGTCAACGTAACTGTGTATATTCCATGAATTGTGGTAAGCTTGAAATATTTGATATCTTTTTAATGAAAATTGAATGTAAATTGATAATTTATGTCTGTATATATGTGTGGTTCAGTAGCGAACATGAGGCAAAGCCTATATAGTGCTCCAACCTGAACAGAAGGTGTCGGAGGAAAGTAAAACTACATGGAATTGCCAAACAGTACACTGACACCTATCTTATTGACTAGAAAGAAATAATGCTGGAATTGCAGAGGCGTAGTAACCATTAGGGAGGAGTATACTGGTGTAAATTGTTTCAGATGAAGATAGCAGTTGGCCTACCGCTCTGAACTCAGTGTTTGTTATGTATTGTGTTCAGTCTGGAAATAGATTATAAATTAGTTCTGAAATAGGAGGTACAACCTTCTTGTTTCAGGGACTGTGGTCCTAAAGTTATTGAGCAGCACCTGGTCTGAGCTTTGCTGAATCTAGAGGCTGACAGCATACTCCTGGGTCCAGATAGCGACCAGTGAGGTGTCTCCAGAACACAGGGGAGCAATCGAGCAGAGGAGTCTTTTCCTGCCGCCATCACGAAAGATAAGCCTCTGTGGCCAGAGGAGCTCAACATTATGTGTCCCCTCAAAAATTGACATTTTAATAAAAAAGAGGGACAATACCTTGTTTAAATTGACAGGAACTGTGAACTTTTCCCCATACTATTTCCAAGATAAACAAACACTTGAAGTCATGATGACAAATAACAACATAGCTTGAAAAACAAAACCAGTATTACCTCATAGTACTACTACACAACTGACACACATAGGATAATATTAATAAAATATGTCACTACAAGGTTCATATTGATAAATTCTGTACATATAAATTGTAATCACAATTTATTGTGATTCCTGGTTCACTTTGTAGTTGAATCAGGATATATATTAGTGAAAGTAATTAATACATATATATTTGAAACTTTACCAGTGACTCATTTAAGATAGTCTTATAGAGTGTTAAATGTGTGTGAGTGTCACAGTGTTGTCAAGTGTGGTGGAATAAATTAAATTGTTTATCTGTCTGTTGTTGTTGTGACTTACACTTCATCATTTACATAACCCTAGACATTTAACGTAGTCATCACAATATTCCAGAATAATTCTGACTGAGGTATAATGTGGTAGCAAGTAAGGTTATCTGTAAAACACTACACCTATTAGATACAGATACCTTCACAGCTGATCTCAGTCAGTACACTAAGTCCCCTATAAATATTTATAACATCCCACTTTACCACATATATTGGGGTCTCGCTCCGGGATTTTGAATCTTTCTCCTATTATAAATATTGGGAATAATAGAAATTAAAAGGTATCCTTGGGTGGAAATAAATAAGGTTGAGCTCTCAGTGCCTGTGGTGTCCTTGGATAAGTAAATAGAGTGTATTGTTTAGTTAGACATTATATAAATTTACCTGTTAGAAAATGGCGGACCTGGCCAAATTTCGATCTGCTGCTGTACAGACTGCGAAAGAGTTAGGAATGGACGGGCAAATTATGATTGCTTATGTCACTGCTGAATGTGACAAATATATTGAACGGGAAGAAAGAAGATTAGAAAAAGAGGCCGAAAGAAAGTTAGAGGCTGAAAAAGAGATTAAGAGGTTGCAGATTGAGGCTGAGGCTAAGAGGTTGCAGATTGAGGCTGACAAAGAGGCTAAAGCATTGGAAGCCGAGGAAAGAAGACAGGCTGCAGAAAGGGAAGACAAAAGATTAGCTGCAGAGAGGGAAGCAGAAAAGGAGGAGAAGAGATTACAAAGGGAACATGAGTTACGACTAAGGGAGTTTGAGTTTCAAGGCCATGCTCCTGAAAATGGTGCCAGTCCCTTTGCCTCTGATGCCACTGCTAGTCAGGGAGCCTCAACCTCAGCTATGAATTTTCATTTAGATCATTTTGTTGAGAAAGACGATGATATTGAGAGCTATCTAAATAGATATGAACTATTAGCTACCACATATGGGTTAGAGAGAGAAAGGTGGAGCTTAAAGTTATCTCAAGGGACTTCGTGGGGCAGCTTATGAAGTTTTTGCCAAAATGAGCAGAGGTGATCAGGAAAATTATGACATGCTAAAGCAGGCTCTTTTGTTAAGATATGAAAAGAATGCAGAATTTTATAGGAAAAAATTTAGGAATGCTAAACTACTGTCAGGTGAAACCTATCACCAGTTCTCTGCACGAATAGAGACATACTTGGAGAAATGGACTTCTCTGGGGAAAACCCAAGATCTTAAGGAAATGGTCCTTATAGAACAATTAAGAGAGTCCATGGCTCCAGACCTGAGAAAGTTTCTCATGGAACAAGGTGCAGAGAGGCTGGGTGAGTTGCTAAATGTTGCTGAAAGGTATCAAGCAGCTCAGGCAGAGATAACAGGTAATAAAAAGAAACAGGTGGATAATTTTAGGGCACCACAGAACTTTAATAAATTTGATCCTAGAGATCAAAACAAAGGTAAGCACCAATTTGATAGGCCACGGTATGACAATAAAAATAAAACCCCACAATTCGATGAAAGGAAATATGATGAAAGAAAATCTTTCAACCAAGGAAAAAGGTGGTGTAAAAATTGTCAGATGGACAATCATGACACTGACCGTTGCAGAAGGAAACCTGTGTATATGGCCACCCTTCAGGTCAGGTCGACCTCAAGACAGGAGGAGGATATTATGTTAGATACCACTCCAGAAGAGATGAGGAAGGCACAGGCTGGGGATAAAACCCTCAAGCCTTGTTTCAGGAAATTGTCAACTTGTCATACAACTCCAGGCAAGGGAGATTTTTACATGAAAAACAAGTTGATGTATAGGAAGACTGGAGCTAGATCCAATGGTCACGGACAGCTGGTTCTTCCTAAAAGATATAGGGCAGACTTAATAAGGAGCCTACATGTGAAACCAGATGGGGACCATGAGAAAATAGGTACCATCATTCAAAAGGTGGCTCACAATTATTATTGGCCCAAAGCAAGATGGGACATTGAGAATTTTGTAGAAAGGTGTAGCATAGCACATGAGGGAACACCCACAAGTGGGAACATTGATCAGGACTTGGACACGCCACGGGGCAAAATTAGGCCTGATAATAAAAAGAAAAATAAATTTGATAAAGTGGACCAAAGGGAATGGGAAGCCCCTTTTCACGGACAAGCTTCACTTAACTGTTTTACAATGGCCACTATGCGGAGAGTGCAAAAAGATGTCTTACCCCAGGATAAGCCGAAAATCCCTCAATCGGACTTAAACAAACTGGAGGAAGAGGATGTAGAGAGGAAATCTCTCATCAAGAATTTTAAGTGGGGAGAAAGCCCCAAGAAAAAAATTGGTAGCGGTCGTTTTGTGAATGATAATTCTGGGAGGAAAAATCATCACTATAAAGCTTCGAGTGGAAGAGACCATACCGGTGCATGGACAAATAGGTCCACAAAATTAAAGGTCCATATGTAGCTTTGTTAAGAACGTGGACTGATGAAAAGGCAGAGGAAAACATTACATCTTCATACCAATATGTGAATGAGCTGACCACTCGTTTAAAAACTGGCTGGAAACTTGCCAATGAAAATTTGAAACAAGCCAGGAAGAAACATGCTGCCTATTATAACAGGAAGGCGAAAGACAGAGATTTGGCTGTGGGAGAGAAGGTACTGCTTCTTTTGCCCGGGAGTCAGAATAAGTTACAAATTGGATGGCAGGGTCCATATACAGTTCTAGAGAAGGTGTCTAGAACAAATTATAAGATAGATAAGAAGGGGAAAGAAAAAATCTATCATGTGAATCTCCTGAAGAAATATTTGGAAAGAGAACATCAGGAAGAGACACACTTGTTGACCTTGTCCATCGCCATGGAGATGAAAAAGGAACCACTTTCATCATTTGAATATCCATTACACCCCTGTGAGACAGCAGCACAGGTGAAAATCAGTACACATTTAACGAAAACTCAGAAAGAGAGAGTGCAACAGGTTCTAAATAATCATGCAGAGGTGTTAACAGACCGACCAGGGCATACAAACCTATTGGAATATGATATGAAACTGATAGACCCCACACCTGTCTGTATGAAACCATATTCGATTCCTTTTGCTAAGGAGAAAGCTTTGAAGGAAGAGATAGACTATTTGTTGAAGGAAGGAATTATTTCGCACAGTGAATCTTCGTATAGTTCCGGTGTTGTACTCTTAAGGAAGCCCTCTGGAGAACATAGACTCTGTATAGATTACAGGAGACTGAATGCTATTACAGAAGGACAGGTGGATCCATTGCCGGATACAAATCAGCTGTTTGCCAGACTAAATAAAGCTAAATATTTCTCAAAAGTGGATCTGAGTAAAGGATACTATCAGATTCCAGTAAAGCCTGAGGTTAGACCATACCTAGCTTTTAGTACCTCAGAAGGACACTATGAGTTTAATAGATTGCCATTTGGATTGAAGAATGCGCCTAGTGTCTTCTCTAGAATGATGAGAAAATTATTGGACCCTCTGAATAATCCATGTATCACAAATTTCATGGATGATATCCTTATAGCAACAGAAACATTTGAGGAACACATTGACTCTCTGAACATGCTGTTTAATCGACTTAGGGAAGCGAATTTAACAGCCCGACCAACCAAATGTTGCGTTGGATGTAAAGAATTGGAATTCTTGGGACACACAGTTTATCAGGGAAACATGACCCCTGACCCAAAGAATTTAGAGAAACTAAAGAAAGCCCCGAGACCACAAACCAAGAAAGACGTGAGATCCTTTGTCTCATTATGTGGTTTCTACCAAAAGTATATCAAAAACTTTAATTCCATATGTGCACCGTTAACTGATTTGACACGTAAAGGACATCCAGATCGAATTACATGGACACCACAATGTGAAATGGCTTACCAAGAATTGAAGGAAAAGCTCACAAGTAAACCTATTTTGAAATTACCTGACTTAAGTCAAGAATTCATAGTAAGGACGGATGCCAGTAATATTGGGTTAGGTGCAACTCTGCTACAGAAATCAGATGCATTGGATGGGGAATTAAGCCCAGTGGCATATGCTAGCAGAAAGTTGAATAAAGCTGAAACCAACTACTCAACTAGCGAAAAAGAATGTCTTGCAGTAATATGGGCGATAAAGAAATTCAATATTTATCTGTATGGGAAGGCATTTAAGTTGCAAACGGATCACAAACCTTTGTCGTTTCTAGCACAGGCTAGACATGAGAATTCTAGATTACTCCGTTGGTCATTATTGATGCAGCCATGTGAGTTTAGCATAGAGTATATAAGTGGAAAAACAAATCTGGGAGCGGATTTTTTAAGCCGCCATCCGTGTGATGAGAATCAGTGTAAGCCCCAGAAATAATAATAAATTTCTCTATGTGTATATAGAATAAAGGACTGACATATAACGTCTGTTTTAAGTGGGGAGGCTTTGTCGTGTGAAATTCTAATCCACATATATAAATTAAAAAGTAAATGTAAAGCCTAACAAATAAATTCAATAAAAGGAAAGAAGAATGGTAAAGAACAGTGCTGTCACAATGACTGTACTCGAAATCCCCTTGTTTTCTACTTCGTCTGCAAATTGTAACGTTTCACGTTGATAGTAAAAGCCTACTACATCATTACACGCTTGCTTCGATAAAACGTGTACTGCCTTTCTAAGAAAAACCTTGAGATACGCAAGCTGACCTATATTTAAAATTCCATTCATGTCAATTTATACAGTACGTTACCAAAAAACGAAAGACAGATGGACTAAAGATAGAAAGAAAGGGAGGGCTGAAAGCCGGAACGCATGCAACACTAACATGCGTCTCGCTATACAATTAATGCCATCACGCGTGTAAGGCCACAAGCACTAACTTTTTTTCAAATCGACAGTGATAAAAAACACTACCCATACGAGAGTTAGGTTTTAAAAACCTGAAAACGCTTATTAGGAAACATGACATTATACTGGTTTACGTTTGAAAGCATGACAGTACCCAGACACCACATCGATCGAAGTGAACGGGAGGTAGAAGAAAATGCATATTTTGAACGCAGCCCCTTAGCTCCCTTAAATTTATATATTTGGGTTCCTTAGGACTTGCTGACAAAGAATATGTTAAACGTTACGCAAATAGTCTAGGAATTAACAAATTATAGCCAAAAGAAATAGTGAGGGTGTCAGACAACACCAAAATCAGAATCGCTCAGTGGCAGATTTTGAAACCACCATTGTACGGGAAATAGGTCCCCATGTTAAATCCTATTTGATTGGAGCGCAGTAAATGTAAGGCTAAACACGATTAGTCGGGCTACAAATACTATCTTTTGTTGTTAGGGGAGACGGAAGGAAGGGTACTTTTTTCAAACGCTTGTGTAAACATGGCTCGATTGGTTAGACCCGCCAATAAATGCAATTAGGAGCGTCAGTTCAGCACCACATTATCAAATAAACTTACTAAAGAACCAGTGCGTTGAGCGCCAGTGCATATTTTTCTAAATAAAAGCCTGGGACATCGGCAGATCGAATTGTGCTATATTCATTGCCAGTCAACGTAACTGTGTATTATTTCCATGAATTGTGGTAAGCTTGAAATATTTGATATCTTTTTAATGAAAATTGAATGTAAATTGATAATTTATGTCTGTATATGTGTGTGGTTCAGTAGCGAACATGAGGCAAAGCCTATATAGTGCTCCAGCCTGAGCAGAAGGTGTCGGAGGAAAGTAAAACTACATGGAATTGCCAAACAGTACACTGACACCTATCTTATTGACTAGAAAGAAATAATGCTGGAATTGCAGAGGCGTAGTAACCATTAGGGAGGAGTATACTGGTGCACATTGTTTCAGATGAAGCTAGCAGTTGGCCTACCGCTCTGAACTCAGTGTTTGTTATGTATTGTGTTCAGTCTGGAAATAGATTATAAATTAGTTATGAAGTAGGAGGTACAACCTTCTTGTTTCAGGGACTGTGGTCCTAAAGTTATTGAGCAGCACCTGGTCGGAGCTTTGCTGAATCTAGAGGCTGACAGCATACTCCTGGGTCCAGATAGCGACCAGTGAGGTGTCTCCAGAACACAGGGGAGCAATCGAGCAGAGGAGTCTTTTCCTGCCGCCATCACGAAAGTTAAGCCTCTGTGGCCAGTGGAGCTCAACATTATGTGTCCCCTCAAAAATTGACATTTTAGTAAAAAGAGGGACAATACCTTGTTTAAATTGACAGGAACTGTGAACTTTTTCCCCATACTATTTCCCAGATAAACAAACACTTGAAGTCATGATGACAAATAACAACATAGCTTGAAAAAACAAAACCAGTATTACCTCATAGTACTACTACACAACTGACACACATAGGATAATATTAATAAAATATGTCACTACAAGGTTCATATTTATAAATTCTGTACATATAAATTGTGATTACAATTGATTGTGATTCCTGGTTCACTTTGTAGTTGAATCAGGATATATATTAGTGAAAGTAATTAATACATATATATTTGAAAATTTACCAGTGACTCATTTAAGATAGTCTTATAGAGTGTTAAATGTGTGTGAGTGTCACAGTGTTGTCAAGTGTGGTGGAATAAATTAAATTGTTTATCTGTCTGTTGTTGTTGTTGTGACTTACACTTCATCATTTACATAACCCTAGACATTCAACGTAGTCATCACAATATTCCAGAATAATTCTGACTGAGGTATAAATGTGGTAGCAAGTAAGGTTATCTGTAAAACACTACACCTATTAGATACAGATACCTTCACAGCTGATCTCAGTCAGTACACTAAGTCCCTATAAAATATTTATAACATCCCACTTTACCACA